>JADRCD010182886.1:0-11271 GCA_019843815.1 Montemys delectorum
GGCACGCTGTATAAGGATCTCTGAAGAGATTTAGAGGCTGTGTGGTAAAAGATGACATCTTTTAAACTCCTTAAGGACAGGGAGAGGTTTACAGCAACGGCCTGCATTCAGGCCCATTTCCAGGCAGGAGACAAGGAAGGGGCGGAGAGTAAGGGTGTGCATGGTGTGAGGTATTGACCTTAATATCAATACAAATAAAACAAGTACTATAAACTCACTTTTCGGGTGAGAGTACCCCAAAGTGCCTGTCAGTAACTGTGAGAGGTGGGAATGGCTGCACAACTAATGGCTACATCCCGTTGTCATGCCCTTACCCTGACTTAACCATCTAGTCATTCAAAGGATCTGTGCCAACATTAACTCTAACGAAGGTGCTCGTTTGTGACTCTCTTTCGCAGTCAGTGTTGGGGCTACCAAGACACAGCAACGAAAGAGATTGCACAGTCTCTGCACTGCCCACAGGCTTAAAATATGCTGTATGGTTAACTTTTAACATAATATCATTTGCACCTTGTTAGAGTGGGTAGCTATGGCCTGGTCTATGGTCAAAGTTCTCAGCTACTTTGTTACTGACAGCACACTAAGGAGAAGAATAATTCTAGATATAAAGAGTCCTTCACAAAATTATCAATCTGCAGTGGATAGGAAAGTAAAAACAGACAAGCAGCCAAGCCTTTACCACTGACAACTGGAGAAGGAACATAAGACCAAGGGTGGGTTTTTCCTTAAGATTGGTTTATTCTTACATATGTGCATATTGCTTGCCGGGTGTCCAGAAGAGAGCGTCAGATCCCTGGACAGGAGTTATTATGTCTGTGAGCTGCTGGGAATTGAACCCAGGTCTTCTGAGCCATCTCTCTCTCCAGCCTCTGAGCCCATGTGTTGATTCTGTTCCTACATACTGCAGAGCCTTGGGGAAACTACCTCTTTAAGTCTTCGACTCTCTATCTACACAGTGAAGATTAACACTTCCCGCAGAGTGGTGAGACGACTTTATCACATGGAAAGCTCTCTATTAGCTCTGGGTTCGGAGCAAATTCATGACCACCGTTACTGTACTAAGTGCTTTTGCATGCGGCTATCAGATTCAACCTCCTTCATAATTGATAAAATATCAGAAAATATTCTTAAAGAAATGTGGTAATCTAAGCTGAAAGGATAAATGATTACCCTCAAACCGTTAGCCCCAGTCTTCCTGGCAAGTGGCTGCTGGTACCAGGAGTGGGGTTCTCTTGGTCCAGTTGCTTATGTTCACTGAAACACTTGCCCTTCCACGTTTGGCTGCAGTTCACATCCCGAAAACCATTCTGATCCTGTGACTAACAGCTTGTGAGCAGACCGCTCCAGACCCCGCCCCTCATGCTGGCCCCACGGCCACGCCCACTCCAGGTTGACCCGCAGCTTCTGTGTCTCCCAGTTTCCAGACCCTTGTCTCTTTGGCAGTAGACTTTTCCCTAATCTCCTGGTAGGAGCAGCCCGCCAATGGAGTGTGGTGAGCAGAGCTGACCTGCAGAGGCGGGTTCAGCAGGAGAGTATACCATTCCACCCTCGCCACACTTGCTTGGAGGCGGGGCTTTTACAGAAAGGGCTGAGCCAACCCAGAGAGGGCCCAGTGAGGGAGGGACTAAGCTGCTGGTGGGCAGGTCTGATGCTGAGGTGCACAGTAGGCCTGGGGACTGGAAAGGGAGGTAGTTCTGTGGTCTGGCTATGCAAATTTGCACATTCACCAACACTGCATGGAGATTCGTATTTTCTCCACTTCATTGGCAGTATTTATTTTACCTAACCTAACTTGAGGGGTGTTATAGGTATTGTGCTTGGGCTGACATCTCGCATTGCAATTTGGATTTACTTTTTCCTGTTGGCTAACGAGACTGATCATTTTAAAATGGATTTGCCCGCATAAGCATTTATTTCGAAGAGTTGTCGATTCAGATCATTTGTCCCCTCCCCCTTTTTACACTGGATTTTGTTTGAGGACCTTCTGTATCGCCCGATAGTCCTCCTTGTCTGGTAAGCGGCTGGCAAACGTTTCCTCCCGTTGTCCTTGTGCTTTGCTTTGGGGAGATTTTTGGTCTTCTGTAACCAAGTTTTTTGCTTCCTGTATATTCCAGGCTACACTTGAGTCCATTGTCTATACCTGTATCTTGAAGCATCTGTCTCCCCAGCGTTTTAAGCCTTGCATTTAAGTATCTTGTCCATGTTAGGGTTTGCACAGCGTTACAGGTAAGAGTCAAAGTTCTGTATTTCTCGTCTGGATGCACAGTTTCCCCAGCGCTATTTATTGAAGGGAGTTATTTTTCCCATACCGTTTTTTGGGTACTTTTGCCAAGAAATGGTGGCTATGGATGAGTAGGTGTTCTGGGTTGCCTTGATGCTGTTTTCTGATGTTGACTTTGCTTCCTCAAGAGGGGTTGCCCTGACTTTCTCAGGTGATATCATGTGAATCTTTTGCCCATTTTTACTGGCCAAATAAAGACTGGAGCCTGTGATTGGCCAGTGGAAGTAAAAGGTGGGACAGGAGGTCTGGGAGAAAGGAAGAGGGGAAGAGAAGAGGGGAAGGAGAAGAGGAGGAAGAGAAGATGGAGCAGAGTGACTGGCTGGGAGAAATTGTACGCAGCAAGGATCTCGCAGCTAAGGAAGAGGTTAGTAGCGTCATAGAGCTGCCCAATCTAGACTCATAACATAAATATAATAACTGGATTGTGTGTGTTTTCATACAGGTTTATTGGGGGTGGAAATTAAATCAACGGGTAGGTTTACTTCTGTCTTTATGTCAGTGTTGGTGACTACAGCTCTTAGCACTGCTCAAAGTGAGGCATTTTAATGACCCCAGGTTTGGTCTTTTTCTCCAGCTTGCAGGCCTGGAGACATGGCTCCACAGTTAGAGGTGCTTGCCACTCTTGCAGAGGACCTGAGTTCAATTTCTGGTACCCACATCTTAGAACTCTGAACCTCTAATTCCAGCTCCCAGGGGGCTCTGATACCCTCTTCTGCCCGATTCAAGCACTCACAGACAAAAACACGCACATCAACAAAAAAGAAAAATCTTTAAAAAAAAAAAAAGTGAGGGCAACTCTTTGATGTTTCTATACATGCTCTTCAGAATTATCTCCTCTACTTCTGTGAAGGATGTTGTGGGTATTTTAATGGATGTTGCATTAAAACAAAGTTACTTTGGATATTACAGGTTTTTTTTTTTTAAGTCAATATAAATTCTCCCAGTTCAAATGTGGGGGGCTCCGTCTTTGCACAGGTTTCTGGGTATGCATCCCCCTCAGTCTCTTTTGTTGATTTGTTTAACACAAGCCTTCACTCAGTCTTCCTCCAGACTTTTGGATTCTGCTCTCCTCCGTTCTCCATCTTCTTCCTCTTCTACCCCTCCATCCCTGTTTCTCTCCCTCCCCCTGTTTTTTGGGTAGCAATTGTGAATGGGATTATTTTCACATTTTTTTCCCTCATGATTCTTGTTACTGGGATGAAAACTACTGATTTTCACATGCTGGTTTCATAACCTGTGACATTGCTGAATTCATCCCTTTTAACAATCTTTTGGGAGAACCTTTATGTTTTCCTACAAAGCAGGAGAGTTGGACCATCTCCTTTCCTGTGTATATGCCCCTCCTCTTGTTCACTTACCTAACTGATAGGCTAAGACTTCCACTGTGTAGTGATAAGGAATAGTGGTAGTAGATCTGGCAGTTGTCTCCTCCAGCTCTCAAAGGAGTGATTTCATCTTACAATACTTAGTATGCTATTGCCTGTGGGTTGGTCATGTTTAGCTTTATTATGCTGAATATGAGTCTTGGACCCTTAGAACTTTGTTTTCAGGTCAGGAGTGGTGGCTCACACTTTTCACCCCAGCTCTCATGAGGCAGAGGCAGCAGGATTTCAGAGTTGGAATCAGCTTGCTCTACGTAGTGAGGTCCAGAACAGCTGGGGCTATGCAGTGACACCCTGCCCCAAAAGAAAACAAATAAAGAACTTTCACCTTCTTCTTTCTTATATTTTCTCTCTCTCTGTGTTAAATTTTCTACCACTTCATTCACATAAAACACACATAATGTCCTTGCCCTCATAACTCTCAGATAATATAGCAGCTTTAACATCCTTGAGCTAGGCACAGAGGTGCCAGGAAGGCGAGTGGAGAAAACCATTTAAGGTCTCCTGCCAGGCATGCCCGGTCAGGGAGGAGGCTGAGGGAACTGGTGTCAGTTATGAAGGGTGCTCGAGGCCAGCCTGGGCTACGTACAGGTGTGTCTAACAGAAAGAAATGAGAGCTGCCTGATACGTTCCCTCTTGAGACTGGCATTTACTGATGCCATGTCCTTAGAAAGTTAGTCCCATTTTCCTGGTTGCTTGTGTCGAGAGGCATTAAATTATACCCCAACCCTTGTAATACAGTGTAATACAGTGTGCCTTAGGCTCTGGATCCTATTGTCAGCCTTTGAACAAAGTTTTGGTAAGAAAGCAACTTAGGCTGTGCTCAGGTCCCGATTTCTACCCAGAGTATGAAACTTTAGAAAATGGAGCTGTCCACTCTACGCTCTAATCTAATACAGCCTGCTGTGACATTTTCTTCTCAGGCTCAAAATGCAAACCAGCGAAGACTATCACGTCTTCAGCAGAAAATCCCATGCCCGCAAAGTTCCATCTGAAAGACTCAGAAACGGAGAGCACAGACTCCGCTGACATTTTAGACCATTTAATGGGGGTATTGGTTGTCCATGTGGCTTCAGTTCAACATAAATACAGCATCTTCCTCTGGAAATGTAACCTGAGCTGGAAACGGAATGGGGACAGGAGACACTTGAGCTCACAAACTGTTCTCCTCCAAGGGAAGAGTCTGGCAGAAGTTCAGGGCTCAGGCCCAGGGCAGGAGTGAGGGAAGACTCCTTGTAGTTCAAAGGCTCTGCTCATGTCCAAGGATTGCACCTGCAAGCCTCTGCTTAGCTTGAGATTCCTCACACAGCCCCGGAACGAGGCCCGGCTACTCAGGCAGTTCTGTTTGACATGAGCTGTTCAGGGAGAAAGAGATAAGTGTTGCTTAATTTTGTTGAGATTGGATAAGTTGGATATTAGAGACAAAAATGATCTTAAGCAGACCCTCAAATAGAATGTGGCACATCTGGATTCCCACACATGTGGCTTTAGTGTATAGCAGAATCCTGATTAATTTTTAGCAAGCAGTAACTTGAAGGAATAGTTGGGACTTGAAAAGTCACGAGATAGGTGTTGAAGATCTGCAATAATTTCTTGGAACATTTCAAATGCAAATTTGATACAGGAGTATGAGTCCAGGCTATCCCCAACTTACACTCTGACCTTGAGATCATCTAGGGCAAAGATGGGATTATCCAGTTTACCTCGTGACAGAGCCAACATTCTCAGTGAGAAACTTGAACGTGACAAAATTTCCCAAGAAAGTTTAGCTACTTCAAACTACTTGTCTAAAACAGTGGGACTTGTCATTAAACTATGCATCTTCCACTCCCTACCCTATGATCCTTTGGGTTCACACCTCACCAGGACTGAACGGGGAGTCACACATACCAGGATAGCCACCCACATAAATGGGGTCGTTGGTGTCTGCTGAGGTGGAATGAGTGTGGGGGCTTTCAGCCCTAACGGCATTCCCATCCACAGTCAGGGCGATGCGGTGCTTGCTTTTGTGGGCTTGGAGCATGTGCCATTTCCCATCACAGAGAGCTCTGGTGCCTCTGGGCTCATAGGTGGTTGTTATCCTTCCAGCACCATTGTTGACATGAAATAAGACCTGGACAAGGCAAATACTTGGGTGAGTTTTTTTCCCATACTTGGAAGCACTGCCTTTCTGCACTGGATCTTTGCCAGAGGGCCAAGAAGCCATGGAGCGCAGCATACTCATGAATTGTTCTCAGAGCAGAGGCCCACATAGGAGTCTGGAAACAAGGAGCAATGGCCATGACAGACAAAGATGGTGGAGGATCACCTCCTAAAACACTGGGACTCCACTCCAGCCCCCCACAGTTCTGAAATCAGTGCTTTGTTCTTGGGCACTGCAGGATATTTTCAGGAGCCTGCAGTGTTCCCAGAGACTGAGCATGGGCTGTGCCTACGCCTGATCACTCACTAACTTCTCCAACCAAGCACAGATGCTCCACATTGGTGAGCGTCAAACAAAAAGCCAGGGCTTTGAAAGGAGTGGAGAGGGGTCACTCCCAAACTTGTTCACACATTGGAAGTCTAACCTCTAACATCTGTCAGGATACGATGAAATTCAGATATGGGGACCTTAAGGTGGTCATTAACTTAAAATTCAGTCACTATGATGAACTTTAATCCAATATGTGTCCTTATCAGAGGTCTCAGGTCACAGGCACACAGAGAAAAGTCCATGTGAGGAGAAAGCCAAGGAGCATGGCCTCAGGAGAAACCAACCCTACCAAGCCTTACACTTCCAGCCTCTAGAGCTGGGCAGGGCAATTTTTAGGTTTACAGCTCCACCATTACATGGTTCTGGCAGCTCAGGATGACTGAAGGAGTTGAGAATTTCAAGGATGCTGTTCTAAGTTTCCCACGCTGCCTACTGTGGAAAGCTGAGGATATGACTGCTCCAAGCTATGGCTTCCGGAAAGAGTACAGCCAGAGGCACCTGGGAGAGTCCAGAGCAGACAGAGAAAGTAGCAGACTAAATATGACAAGTAGACTGAACTGGGGAGAGAGAACGAGCGGGCACATGGCTGCAATCACAGATTTATATAGGAACCAGAAGCTGGGAGACTTTTAGAGTAGGGATGGGGTGAGAAGAGCTGGGAGGAGCCATGGGTACTGAGTGAGCCTGAGGGCCAGCATGTGCTTTGGTATGCCAGCGGGCACCATGGTCAGCATTTGTCCCAAGTTTCTTTCGGACCAGACACCTAGGAGACCACTCTTTCAGAGTACACTGTGATACACTAAAGATGTGTATTGTAGGGCTTTGGAAAGAACACTAAATGAAGTTGAAAGAGAGTAAGACATAATATATATAGACTACAACAGAAAAGGTAAAATATAGAATATAATAGAAAATTACATTTTTCAAAGCTTTTACACTCTGATAATTTTTTTAAGATATCACAGAAAAAAATTGTAAATAGAAGGTAGTTTTTAAAAAAATTTCAAGTATAGAAGAAAAGTTGGCTGTAAACCACAGCATTGAAACAGAATCTGTCATGTAGGTAGGGTGTTTTTGTTTGTTTGTTAGTTTGTTTTTAATTGAAGCAGGAAGCGGGGAGGTGAAGGGCAGGCAAATGGAACTTTGCTGGTCTCCCTTGAATGCCACCACAGGCAATCCTGAGGGCCAAGAACTGGAACGTAAAATACTAACGTCAAGCCAGTGAGTACACGGGAGCCTCTAAGGAGCCTTCTCTTCACCTGGTCTCCTGTGTGTCTGTGTCCCAGTAGACACAGGCAGATTGGTTCACAGCCCACATTAGTGACCTCGTTTTAACTGAGTTTTTGTTTACATTTATTCATTGTGTGGGTGTGCATGTGCCCATGTCTGAGCATGCAGAAGTCAATACTGGAATTGTTTTTTTTTTTTTTCTTTCCTTCTGTCCCTGTGGGTGGTGGAGATTGAGCTGATGTCATCAGTATCAGCATCAGACATTTTTGCCCAGGAAGCCCTCTCACGAGCTCCCAATTGCCTCTTCAAAGTCCACATCAGATCAGACCCTGAGAGATACCAGTGGGTAGGACTTTAGCCTGTGAATTTGAGAAACACCATATCCCTTGCTTCCAAAAGGAAGATTCCAGTATCTCACTCATGGTGGCCAAGCACATTGCAGGAGAGGGCAACCCAAGACTCCAGCATCCACTCTTTCTGTGGCTTAAGGATGGTAGAGCCTACATGCTCGATTCTCTCTTGCAAGGTAGTGGAATAGAAGGTAGCTCCGGCTGAAGAGGCAGCACTGACAGACACCCAGGAAGACTAGCCACCAAGGGTCTGGAGGAGTGCCCACCCAGTGACAACAGAGACTCCAGGCCACTGATGGCAACAGCCAAAGGTATGAAGACCACCTGAGGACCAAGTATCAGGAGCCTAACTGAACTATAGCCATGGATGAGACATCCTGAAGAAAGAGACGGGACCCCAGATGACCCTCCATGGGCTTCTTGACAGTGCACACATGGCCCCAAAGGGGAGAGAAGGGAGGATGAGCCCCTGGAGCAACTACAGAGGAGGCAACTGCGCAGCATGAGATGGATGCTCTGTGAAAGGTTGCACTCATTTGGCTCCAGGCATGAAGGGGACATGAGAGGCTGAGATGCAAGAGCACCAGAATTATAAAAAGAAGATTAAATAAAAAAGACAAACCAAAGTACAATATACTCAACCTGCTCTGTAACAAGGAGTCAATTCTGCTATACACAACCTGCCTGGACTTCCAGAAAACCACGCTGCACGAACTTAGCGTGTAACATTTCTAAAATGACAGTTGAGAGATGGAGGCAGATCAGAGACTGCTGGGGGTGGGGGAGGCAGGTTCTGGGGCCTGTGGTTACCGAGGAACACTGTGGGAGGAATGTGGCGGCAATGACATGGCTGCCATGGATCTTGATGGTGGCGATGGTTTCATTTGCATATCACAAGCTACTCACAAGGCAGCTGCACCTGTGGTGTACCTTATGAAGCCCTGTGGGTTGTGACACTGTCCCAAGGGGATTCAGTGTGGGCTGTATCTGACCTGACTATGAGACGCCTGGGGGTGGCTGTATGGGGATGTGTGTGTTCATTTCACTGTACTCCTGTGTGGCTCTGCTTATTTGCAAGTGAATAGTTAAAAATTATTAGAAGAGACAGAGCATTATATGGGCATATTACTCTTGGTAAAGTACAGGCAGAAATGTCATTTTAATTCAAATATATGAAAAGAAGTTACTCTGAACATAGCTTATTTTAAAATAGTAATGGAACAGTAATGGAAATTTCTTTTGTCTCCATTAATAAAGTGGATAATAGGAAACTTGAATCTAAGCAATTTCTACATTTCTTTCCTGCTTTGCCTCTGGTAGGGTGGGTGGGGCTTGGAGCTGGACCACCTACCTTGCCAACTACAATCTCTAGCCCAATGGTAGGGTGGGCGGGCTTACAGGAGAACCACCTACCTTGCCATCTACAATCTCTGGGCCAATGGTAGGGTGGGCAGGCCTACAGGAGGACCACATACCTTGCCATCTATAATCTCTGGGCTAATGGTAGGGTGGGTGGGCTTACAGGAGGACCACATACCTTGCCATCTACAATCTCTAGGCCAATGGCATCTACTTTGGCACTGCTGATTCCCAGGAGGACACCATTCTTGGAGGAAGTACGGAACTCCAGTGTGATATTTAAATCCAATCGAACTTTGTAGCCTTCCTTGACTGAAAAACACAAGACATCACTGTCAAGGTGAGAACCCACAGGCTGGACAGGGCTGGGCTAGGCAAGCATTCACAGTACTGGCCAAGTTCCAGACCTAGATCCAGCTGCATCCCCCCCCCCATCCCCCAGGCTTCAGTGCTCCTAAGAAGAAACACTGCTTTTTTTGTTTGTTTGTTTGTTTTAAGGTGGAACCTTGCTATGTCATCAGACTGCCACCAGATTTGCAATCCTCCTGCCTCTGTCGCCTGAGTGCTGAAACTGCAGGTATACAGACAGAGAGACTGCCTTTGAAGAAGTTGCTCGGTCACAAACCAAAATAGAGAGTGGACAGGGACTTCCTTCATCTGCATCTGGTCCCTCGGGCCCTGGATCCATCCAGCTTGCTGGCCTTCCCCTGTTACCTTCTTAATTAATGTTTATCTTGGAGGGCATCATTACTGTTAGGTGAATATTGGCACTAGAGAGCAGTTGTTACCATGCCTGGGGGTAAAAGGCAGACTGAGCGGCAGCCCACTGCATTCAGGCTCCCTGCCTCGTCTCCAACCAGACCTTTGTTCTTCTCAGCACTCATGTTCTTATTTTTAAAGGAATGTTATCATTGTCATCCGGATTGATGTGAAACTTGGATTGATCATCCTGCCTCAGGCTTCCAAGCATTGGGAATTACCTGCTTTTTAATTCAAGGGTTTTTATTAACCTGGACAGGGAATGTGCCCCTGCCATCTGCCTGGAACAAGACTGGTGCAGGCTTTGTAATAACAGTTAGGTGCAGACCAGAACACCAAATAAACAAACAAGGACTTAGGCAGGTCTCTAACAGGGGTCTTATCCTATCAAAGATGGATTCATATCACCTCAGAGCACACACTAAACCCAAGGAGTTTCTTCCAGGCAGCTAACGGCACACACCAAGAGCTGCATATCCGCTTCCGTCGAAGAAAGTTCCTTCCTGGGCCACCATGTAGCACCTGTCCACAGCAAAGGCAGACGAGGGCCTGTCTTTATCCAGCTGTTGGCCATTAACCATCACTTCCCCAATGCAGGCAGGGATGCTGTGGGTGATCTAAATCGAGAAAGCCAGGAGAGTAGGTGGAGCTGATGATGAGATAGAACATAGTTTTCCTGTGCTTCATTAAGCCTCCCTCAATAGCACACATTGCGGCAGCGTCTTGGTCTCTAAAGCTTACTGCGGCAGTTCCTCACGTGAACATCCCCTTTGCACTCTCAATCCGGTGCTTCAGTGATAACGCACTGGAAGTGTTTTCTATCATTTTACTAAAACACTACTTGAGTCCAGAGTGCTTCTCTCACTAATGTACACATGCAAATTTGCTGGGCTTTCCCCAAGTCGCTTGGGGGCTCAGCGGCTTCAGAAAAGGGCAAGTTCATTAGCCACGAGACAGGGAAAACTGGACGGCTCTACGGGGAAGCTGCCCCACATGACCCACGTATGATCTTTAAAGGGCCTGCACCATCTAGTGAGGCCCAGGCTCATGAAAAACAACTCAAACAAGAGCATTGGAAAATGATTTTAGTCTTCCACAAAATCACAAGCCCCTGCTTACAGTCCCGATGTTCCTGGCCCTGTAGTGGCCGGGAAGGCCTCCCAGGTACAGCTTCCTTTCCACATCCAGCGTGGTCGCATTGCCCACCACAGTCACACTCGGGGACTCTTGGCCATCAACAGTCATGAACGCCTTTCTTTTAATGTATTCCGTCTTGACCTACACAAGATGAAAAGATCCAGAATGTGCAAATCATTTGAGAAAACTTCAACAGAGGTGTGCTTAGGACACGTGCTTCTTAGCTTTAGTGAGAACCCAGACTGAATCCTGGAGGACGGCTCTGCCTTTGGCGTGCTGTGGCTGAGAATAGATGGAAGC
>JADRCD010182890.1:0-20551 GCA_019843815.1 Montemys delectorum
AAAACAGCTAAAGAAAGATTTAGACAAGTTCTCAAATAGTAGGGATCACATTCCCAACCCCTTCTATTCTGTCTCAGAAGCTTTTGTGGGCGCCATGGTCAGACTGGATACTTCTTCCTACATTTGTTTATGGGTTCCTCCCAAGTATTTGGATCTCTCTGGTTTCCACTGAGTGTCTGCGGCTGAGAACAACCATGTGAGCAAAAATAGTCCTGGGGCAAAACAAACTCAGACAGGCTGTAGTGAGCAAAGGGCTGCAGCCTGGAAGATCTGCATCGTCATCAGTCAGTGTTAAAAGGAGGTCAGGGGATGTCTCTGGATTGGAGGCACAAGCAGGATATGGAATTTTGGAAGGCTCCGTTCTATTGATATCCATGTGATTTGGAGGGTTTTGCTCATAGTTCTTGCTGCTACCTCTTAGTGCCAGAGTAAATAATCATGGTCAGGGGGAAAAAGTCCTCTGGAGCTCATTTAAAGAAAACTGAAAAGAGAGATTTTTCTTGCCAACCTGGGCTTCGTTGTTGAACCCACAACTGAGAGAGGTGGAGACAGAATCAGAAGTGCTGCAGTCTGGTAGACAATTTACAACAGAGGAGTTGACATTCTGAATTTCACTCCTTGGTCTCAATTACTTATCTGATTATTGCCATATTGTTGGGTATTTACTATGCGTTCCTCATGGAATGATATTACTCCATTCTCCCCTGAGATACATAAGTACCTGTTATTCCTGATATTGATTTATAGGTGGGAAAACTAATGTACAGTAGGGATGGTAGTTAGCTATCTTGCCTGCATTTGAAATCAGATGGAGAACACACACTTGGGCTTGTTTCCTGTAAGGATGTTGGAAGACAGGTTGCCTCAGGAGAAAGTCATGCAGAACGTAGGGTGTACCATTCCATGAACTGGAGTCTCATACTAAATAAAAAGAACAAAGTTAATTGACTATCAGTAGTCACCTTTCTGCTTCCTGACTATGGACCAACTGTATGTGACCGGCTACCTCATGTTCTTGCTGGCATACTTTTCCTTCCGAGATGGATTATGCCCTAGTGATGGCTAGTTTTGTCAACTACCCAAGGCACAATTATTTGTGGAGAAATTTAGTTGTGAAAATGTCCCCACAAGATTGGCCTGTGGGCAAGTCTGTGCTGCATTTTCTTGAACACTGTTTAGTGTAAGTGGACCCCGCTCCTTGTGAGTAATGCTATCTCTGCGATGGTAGTCCTCAGTACTGTAAGAAAGCAAAATGAGCAAGCCATGAGGTATAAGCCAGTAAGCAGCACTCCTCCACAACCTCTCTATCATCTGTGATTCCAGGTTCCTTCCCCATTTGAGTTTCAACCTTCATTTCCCTTATTAATGGAGCTGTTTGTCAGAGTAAAACCTTTAAGGTTTTTAGAGGATGTCAGTCTTCTCTGTTAACAGTATTACTTATTAATACAGATAATCAAGACCCAGTTTTATACCAATATATACTACAATGTTCCTATATACAATTAATAATTTCTTTTAATCATTTTTTTACTCATAAAAATAATTTCTGGGCTTCAAGTTAGCTCAATGGTTTGCAAAAGTGCTTGTCAATAAACAATATGAGAAAAATTCTTTGCATGGAACACACAGGATGGAAGGAGAAAATTGACTCCTAAAGGTTATCTCCTGACCTCCACAGAAACACATTGGTACATGAACCTTCTGCCCTGAAATAAACAAATTAAATTCAATTTAAAATTGTAAAAAGTTATTTTTGATAATAATAGTAATTTCTGAATTAGAGACATACCCAGAAGGAACTGAATAATCTTGTGTGTCACATTTCGTATGTATAAAAATTAGGCATATATTTGAAATTAGTAATAACTTGTAGGTTAGACCATCAAACGAAGATGTGGGTAGAGAAAAGGGTACAGCCCAGTGTAGTAGCTACGTTTATTGTCTCTGCCATCATTAAATAGGAGGAAACCTTGGTGTGGGCACTGGCTTCTGCCTTGGTGGTATTAAATTGCCTATACCTGATCCAGTCTCTGCACTGTCAAGAGGGGATAGTAGAAGTGGATCCCATCCAATTTTGAGGTTCATAATAGTTGTTGTAGAAATTTTAAATCTTTTTCTCTTTTACATTCTTAGGTATTTGATGAACCCTTTATGTATTTATAAAGGTATGTCACTCAAGAGATATTAAAATCACCAGTTTTAGCTTGGGTACACTTGGGTAAATTATTCTAGTGTTTCACTCATCAACAATGTAAGGTTTTCCAAGGTCTGTGCACTTAACTTGTTACACACTTTGAAGCATCTTATAGCTATTTCATGACTTATAAATGAAGATGTAGTTTTAACATCTTTGTTCTTTTTCCATACATAAAACTTTTCACCCAGATGACTACATCTTTTCTCCATCATGCCTTCTTGCCAAATTCCTTCTTCTTTTCTATTAATTAATTAACTTCACATCCCAATCACAACGTCCTCTCCTTTTTCTCCTTTAGTCTCTCCTTCTTGCCTCCCCTCTCTTGCTTTTTATTTTTTATACCACAAGTTGAAACTACTTGGCACCAAACACAAGTATTTCCTCCTAAGTCCATATCTCCTGTCCCTAATGGATTCATTTTATGCTCACATTGTTACTAACAGCTATTCTATAGCTGTGTTTTCTCTGAAAGCTTTTAGAAGAGTCCAGGTTCCCAAACTCAGCTATAATCCAGATGTACTCACATAGTACTGACAAATTCTTGTTTTCCACTCTTATGAGCTTGTAAGTATTTGAACTGTTCCCTGCTCTCAGAGTTTCTCTCTGTCTCATATGCTAAGTTTAGATTCCCTTTGCTCTTTGCCCAAAGCATTGGGCTAGTCGCAGCTCTTTGAGATCCAACCTGCATTAGATCCATGGTCCCTACCTAGCTGAGAAGTTGTCATGTAACATTTTCAGTCTGAAGATTGTGTTTGATTCTGTTGGGAATCTCACTAAAGGGAGATGTTCTAAGTTAGTAGGTCTGGAAGGGTCCTGAAATTCTGTAATTTCAACAAGCTAGTGTTGCTGGTTCTGCTTTGAATCAAAAGCTTGCAGATGTCTACAAGAGTCTCCCAGCTCTTCTCTTTGCCTTTCATCTTCATTTTCCCAACCACCCCTACTACCATAGCTGTTCCTAGAAACAACCCTGGTTGTTTACCATTAATGGCTCCCCAGAGCTTTTAGAAAAACTTCAAGTATGTGTACCTAGTACTTAAGTCACCTTATTTAAAATCCTAGTAGATATTTTCCCAAACCCTCTTGGGCTTCTTGTCAGCATTAACTCTCTATCTCTTAGTAGAGTACCAGACTGTACCTCTGATGAGCCCTTTTGCTTTTGGGACTATTCGGTTCGAGTATCCCTTGCTCTGGGGACTATAACTTCATTGCTCTAGCCTAAGGATATAACCCAGGGTATTTATTGTCAACCCTCACTAAGTGCTGGAACATGTGACCTGTGCAGGACATGCTTTTGCCATAGAAATGTAACATGTAGCTCAATTGAGGGGCAGGGTAAGGAGGGTGGATATAAATAATTGAACTATGTATTTATATTCAAAATTGAAAGGAAATAGAATTAAGCTTCATAATTAACCTTCAAAAGGTAAGCAACAACTTAAGGACTAGTGTCAGTCTTTCTTATAGTCAGACAATATTGTATCAAATTGTTTCTGAGAAGACCTGGTTTGCATAGAACAACAACCTAATAGAAATAAATGGCAGTGTCTAAATGGCAGTACTTGAAGGCTGCTAGGACATTGGTGGACGTCTTTATGGCTCTGTGGTGCTGTTTACGCAAGAGTTTTAAATCCTTCCTCTTCATCTTTGATGAGTCCTTGGAAACAATATGTAATAACAGAACATTTTTAAGGATGAGTCCATCTTCCCCCTACAATCAGAGTAAATTATTGACTTAATTATGCTTATAAAAATTAAAACTCATAATTGTATTAAAGCATCAGTTATTTGCACTAGACCTAGTTATTGTATTCATAATTCTGAATCATTGAGTCACTGGTTCATAATAATTATAAATTCAAATAAGTCATAAACACAAATGTTTCTAAATACAGTAGCCAATATCTGGATCAGGAAATCAAGAATTAAGTAAAATTTTTATTACCAATCTATTTTCGATATATTCATGAGAAGCTAGAGTCTTACAACTCAACATTTGGCATATAGATTTTTGTGACAAAGTAAATAGTGTTCCCAAAGTCTGGTTCCAATGTCTGGTTCCACCACTAAGTAGTGTATAGTCTTGACTGCTCATTTTCTCTTTCTGGATTAGTGTCTCCTCAGTCACAATATGATAGAACTAGAAGAAATGTTTCTTACCAAAAGTATGCATACAAACCTACCTTGAAGTCGGCAATGGGATACACAGATGTGTGTGTGTGTGTGTGTGTGTGTGTGTGTGTGTGTGTGTGTGTATTCTTTGTTGTTGTTGGCATCAGTACTGTATGTTTCTTAGACATAAAGGGAGATGTTAGAATAGAATTGACTTTACTTTGTAGCCAGGACTCAAGAAAGAAGAGCTTTGACTTTTGAATCATAGATGTAGCTTTTTCAGTTTCTCATAGTATCCTCAATTTTTTTTTAATCTAGAGCATTATCAAAATAGTTGATTCTTATGTGACCCTTTTCACAGCCTAATTTAATTTTCTTTCCATTTACTATTTTTAAGGATATTTACCAAATGTTGCATTGTATCTCACAAGTATGTAGTTAAATGGCTTTCTTAACAAAACAACCCACCCATAAATAAATTGTTTACTGGCTGGTTGTAGCTTTCAAGTGGGCAGTGCACCAATCTGCACTGTGCAGTAGTGATTCTTTGGTAAAACTGGACAATTTTGGTGGTTATACTTGCTTGCCCCTTATTTTTTAGTTGATAGATATTGGTATGGGAATGATAAATAAATAAGTGTTTTTGTTACCAGGCTTATGTCAGAATCATCTATAAACTTTAAAAACAGATACTAAGGCTTTATGGCCAGCTTTTCTGAATTTGTGAAGGTTTGGGATCGAGCCACACAGTGTAGTGCTTAAAAACCTTCCACAGAATGAATTGAAAAGAAGCTGAACTTGGAATATCAAAACCTGGGATAAGACAATTAGGAAGGGGCCTGAGAGATGGCACAGTGGTTAAGAGCACTGACTACTCTTCTAGAGGTCCTGAATTCAAATCCCAGCAACTATATGGTGACCCAAAATCATCTCTTATGGGCTCTGATGCACTCTTCTGATGTCTGTCTAAAGACAGTTGCAGTTTACCCATATAAATAAAAATAAACACATTTTTTTTTCTTTTTCTGTTTTTTTTGAGACAGGGTTTCTCTGTATAGCCCTGGCTGTCTTGGAACTCACTCCAGCCAAATATTTTTTTTTTTTAAAGAGACAATTGGGAAATATTTATCCCAAAGATTTTGTTTTTCTCTTAAGAGGTTAAATGTTTTTCAATATTCACCTTCCAGCCTCAATTTTATTAGTTCTTGAGAATATTTCTTGATTTTAGGCCTGTTTGTATAAACTAATGGGTTTGAGTACAGAAAGAAACAATGTGTTAATTAAAATCAACCATTAAATTGAAGCAGAAATGTCAACTTTCTATTTGTTGATTGTTGATAGATTAGAGTAAAGGGATCTGAGCCAGTTCTTATACTGTATTTTGGACCAACAGAGAGCAAATGAGTTGATCGTTAAAAATTCTACAACAGGCTGATGTATTCGTGGAGCTTCTCCCAGGTCTGGAAAACAAGGAGGCTGTGTGGTCTGAAAAAGGAGGTATCAAGATCTTGGATCTCCTCCCAGAACTTCCACTAATCACATGTGTGACCTTGGGCCAATCATTTAACCTTCAGATAAAATCAGCTTTCTTATCTGCAAATTCGTGGCTATGTTAAGTTATTCTCAGAGTTCACTTTTAACTGAAAACTTTATACTTTAATCTAACATATGCAATTTCTTTATAATTCTAAAATATCTAAGAAGTGAGGTGAGCCAGAACAAATGTTCTGCTGTTATACTGTAAATCTCATAAATGAGGTAGAACATCTAAATAGGTTCAGAGTTGCTTCCCACTGCATCCTCAGGAGTCTTCCTGCTTACACCAAGTATTGAATTTAAATACTCAGTACTTGATTACCAGCATTCCGATAAGAAAGGTACTTTCAAATTTCCTGAAATAATGGATTATCCAATTCAGTTGCACAAGCTATACTTTTTGTTACTATTTAGAGAATAAAATGTGGAGGGGCACAGACATTTTACATGCATTTTAATGATTTTTTTTTCAAAGTGAACAACACATCCATGGAACTAGGGTCCAAATCAATGGGCAGAACTTTATGGTGGTTTGAGTCCTGCTTTAATACATTTACTTCACTTCATCCTGTTCCCTTTATGATGGATGACTATCTACGCTAGGAATGCTACTGACTTTTTTTTTTCTCTTTGTTTCTATTCATTTTACCAACCTTAGGTTTGAAACCTATTCATATGGTAATATTAGTGGAAAATGTTCAATTTCAACTCTATAAAATAATCTAGTGCACATGTGTAAAATATGCTGATTACCATTTGGATAGCTTCCAGTTTGATACTCTTTTTTAAAAGAAATAATTTATTTTTGTTTTATGTGCATTGATGGGGTTTTTTTTGTTTGCTTGTTTGTTTTGTGTGTGTGTGTGTGTGTGTGTGTGTGTGTATGTCTGTGTGAGATTGTCAGATCTTGAAATTATAGCATTTATGAGGCACCCTGTGGATGCTGGAAATTGAATCTGCATCCTCTGGAAGGGCAGTCCATGTTTTAACAGCTGAACCATCTCTCCAGCCCCAGTTTGAGACTTTTACAAAGAACACTTCTATGAACACATTGATCTGTGCCTTCTGCTGATATGTATTTGTATTTTGTGTGTGTATTTCTAAGACAGCAATTGTGGGGTCCATTGGGCACAGTATGCTACTCTGAATGCTTTAAACTCTGACCTCTTGTTTACTGGTGGGATCTTCAGGGGACACAGCCTTGCTGCTTGGATTAGAATCATATAAAAGACTCATACATGTATTCCTGAATACAGATGTATTTTCTTCTCACGTCAGCTTCAGTTGGTGTTGAAACATACATTTGTTCACTGAACACTCATTATTTAGTGACAAAGGTGGGGAGAAAAGAGAGGCGTGGAGAGGAGGGAGAGGCAGGGAGATAGAGAGAAGCAGAGAGAGACAGATAGAGGTAGAGAGAGACAGAGAGAAAGAGAAAAAGACAAAGAGAGAGACAGAAGGACAGAGAGGGGGAGAGAGTGAATCCTCATTATCCTACGTAGAAGCCACAGAATCTCAAATGTCACTAGGAGTTTGAATGCTTCATAGAATATAAAAAGTAAAATACCAGAACACCATGTTCTGTTAATGGTCCCATATGAAGTTATCTGATACTTAGCATTGTGGGGTTGTGCTTTGTTTTGAATTTAACCGAGGATGCAGATGAGTACTCAGAACCTGAAGCAGGAGCCTCTCTGATGCTAATAGCTGCCATTAATCCTGAGACTCAGTATATAAACAGTTCTATGGTTCTTTTCTTCCCAAGCCTTCCTGAGAATCCATTTTTAGGCCTCTTAGAAAGTCACCTGCTCATTATTTCCACCACATTTGGGTGGGGAAGTTTGGCCCAAAGGGCAGTTCCGATCTCTTTGTGCAGCTATTATTGGAGGTTTGTTCTGCCAGAGGTCACGTCCACCCTATTAGCCAGTGCCTTGCCAACTCTTCAGTGGATGGAGCCACTTTAGGCTGTATATTTGGCTTAGATTAATATAAGAGTCTGACAAAGTCTGGGGGAAGAATGGGTGGACTTCTTGAAGAAAGTAGAAAATCCTTACTTGATATTCAGAGTTAATTATGGTCAGGCTAGGAATATGGAGGTCATCATGCCTTTTCCTGGGGGCTTAGGAAAATATTCCATTTCTATTATACCTACCAGATCTTGGGTAGACCCAAGATTTGAGAGTATGTGCCTTACTGAATCTACATTTTCATGAGAAAGTTAAAGGAAGCAAGGCAAGTTGGTAGAAGACACTAAACAATATAGTGCTTTGCCTGACTGTTGAAATTCTGAAGTAGAGTTGTGTTGTCTTGGGAATCTCTGCCTTGTGTACCCATTCTTCCTTCATTTCATCACTGGTTGTTCACTGTCTCCAAGGGAAGAGTCTGCCATTCAGATAAATGTTCTTATTCAGAGAAATGGGGATCTGAGAGCCAATGGTGGCAGGTAGGGATAGCAGTGGATGCTTTGACCAGAAATAATAGCAATACTACAACAACAACAGCTACTACTACTACCGCCACTACTACCACCACTACTACCACTACCACTACCACTACTACTATTACTACTGCTACTACTACTACTACTACTACTACTACTACTACTACTACTGATAATAATAATGTTGGTCTTGTATTGTGGAACTGTGGTCCCAACTAATAAGAAAATGGGGCATTATTCTCTACTTCTTGTCCACCATTGATGAGAAAATTGTCTTAGGGTTTCCAGAGACACTATGACCAAGGCAAGTCTTATAAAAGACAGCATTTAATTGGGGCTGGTTTCTAAGTTCAGAAGTTCAAACCATTATCATCACGGTAGGACGCATGGCAGCAAGCAGAGAAGTATGGCAGTAGAGAAGCTGAGAGTTCTACATCTTCATCTTAAGACCACTAGGAGAAGCCTGACTCCCATGTGGGTAACAAGAGGGTCTCATTGCCCATTCCCACAGTGACATACTTCCTCCAACAAGGCCTCACCTCCTAATTGTGCCACTACCTGGGCCAACAATATTAAAACTACCACAGATGTCATCTATGGATTGCTCAATCTCTACCCTTGTGACAGGTTATGACTGGGTTTATTCTCCTGGCCAAAGAATGTGTACAATCAGAAATATGGGTAATATAACAAGAACTTTTTTTGATATAGTTAAGAAGGTATAGATGAGGCTTTCACCATTTTTGCTCTGACACTCATGAAGATCAAGATCACAAAAGCATCAGTTTTGTACTACAGATCACAGTGAGCAGACACTAACATCTATACATGTTTCCATGATCTATTGGTTGCCTCTGACTGAGAATTGGTATAAATGAGAGTGTGAAACACATGTCATTGCATTTATCAATTGATAAAAATCACTGTGTGTACTAGAGGCCACCTAGAACTTTCATGACTTTGATGAGTCCATGTCATGTGCAAAATGCTCAAGCACAATATATTTAGAAGATTTGAGAATTTGGCCTAGTGTACAACACTGTGTTAGGGTTTTACTTATGTGAACAGATACCATGACCAAGGCAACTCTTATAAGGACAACATTTAATTGGGGTTGACTTACAGGTTCAGAAGTTCAGTCCATTATCATCAAGGCAGGGACATGGCAGCATCCAGGTAGGCATGGTGTAGGAGGAACTGAGAGTTCTACAATCTTCATCTGAAGGCTGCTAGTAGAATACTCAAATATAGACAGCTAAGGGAAGGTCTAAACCCCAAACCCACATTGATGCAATTACTACAACAAGGCTACACCTACTCCAACAGGGTCACACCTTCTAATAGTGCCACTCCCAGGGCCAAGGAAATACAATCAATCATATTCCACTCCCTAGCCCCCATAGGCTTGCTCAAACCTATGAGTCTATGGGGGCATACCTAAACATAGCATAATGCAAAATACATTTAGTCCAAGTTTCAAAGTCCCCATAGTCTATAGCAGTCTCAACAATGTTAAAAGTCCAAAGTTCAAAGTTTCTTCTGACCTTCATCCAATCACTTAACTGTAATCCCCAAAGCAAAACAGGAAAACAACTAGGCAAACTCCAAACTCTGCATCTCCATGTCTGATGTCAAAGCAGTTTTCAGATTTTCAACTCCTTTTACATCTTTATTGACTACAACAAAGTTCTTTCTCCTGGGCTCATTCCACTCCCTGTTAGCAGCTTTCCTCAGCATATATCTCAGGGTTCTAACATCTCAAACATCTTGGGGCCTTCAAGGTAACTTCAAAGTTATAGCTTCTTATTCCAGTGTCTGATATCTACAAATGATCTTATGGGCTCCTCCAGATGGCTGGCATCACTTCTCAAGCTCTGCCCTCTGTAGCCCACTCCATTGCCTCTGCTGTTCTTAGTGATCATCCCATGGTACTGCCATCTCCAATACTCTGCTTTTACTGCTACTAGTCTTCACCAATAGCCTCTCATAGGCTCTCTTCACGGTGCCAAGCCTCAACTCCTTTGCATGACATCTAAGTCGTGGGCCGTCAACTCCAAATGGGGATGCACATTCACCAAGGGCCTTCCATGGCCTCTCACAGTTTCAAACCACAGCTGCTCTTCATGACCCCTTCATGTCTTCAAAACCAGTACCACCTGGGTGACTCTTACACATTATCAAGTCCTGCTGCAGCACAAGGTACAACTTTGGCTTTCTCTGGAACATAGCTTCTTTGTGCTCTCAGAAAACACTTCATAGAAGACTTCACCTCAGTGATGCTGGTCTCTTCCTAATCACTACTAATTTCTTAGCTCTAGCTAACCAGCACCAATTGTCCCAGAAGTCTGGTTTATTCTGGATTCTAAAGGCAGATCCACATGGCTGAAGCTACCATGTTCTACTGCTTGCTAAGGCTGGAATATACCCTCCCCCCTTTATTCTATTAACGGCTTTCAGTTTTCTAACTCCCTCACTGGCTAAGCTTGGCTGCCCTGGAACTTGCTCTGTAGATTGACCTTGAACTCAGAGATCTGAATGGCTCTCTCTTCTGGGATTAAAGGTGTGTAGCACCGTGTCTGAAGCTAAATTTAGCTGGGTGAGAAATTACCCCAAGGTCACCACTCCCTTAATTCAATTTAATATCTTAGAACACAGGATTCAGTTCCATTTCACTTCCTGGTGCCCCTTTAATAATCAAACCATATATTTTATATATTTCCTTTCTCAGCTTGCTATGCTTATTTAAAATGCTCTTCATGAGACTTACCTGAGAACAAAGTCTATGATGGATGTTTCAGAGACTTCCTTTAATTAATC
Source organism: Montemys delectorum (assembly GCA_019843815.1). Taxonomy (NCBI): domain Eukaryota; kingdom Metazoa; phylum Chordata; class Mammalia; order Rodentia; family Muridae; genus Montemys; species Montemys delectorum. The sequence continues at coordinate 11,100 of JADRCD010182890.1, forward strand.
TGAGAAATTAATCTGAGAGACTTCCTTTAATTAATCAATGAAATTAATCTGAGTCTCTTCACCTTAGCTTCAGGTAGACTCTTCAGACTGGGCAAAGAGTAGCCATGTTCTTCACCAAAATACTACAAAAACAGTTTCTAGGGTATATATTAAAGTTCTTCTTCACTGAAATCTTTTGGGCCAGGTCTTCACAGTTGAAATCACTCATAGCAACAAAGTCTTCCGTATTCCTACTAGGATGGCTCATTAAGCCCACTTAAAATATTCCATGGCTTTCCAAATGCAAAGTTCTCCAAACCACATTCTTCCAAACAAAAATGTGGCCAGGCCTATCACAGCAATACAGGGACCAAAAGTTGGTTCCTGGTACGAACTTGTGTCTTAGTTAAGGTTTTACTGCTGTGAACAGATACTATGACCAAGGCAACTCTTAAAAGGACAGCATTTAATTGGGGCTGGCATACAGGTTCAGAGGTTCAGTTCATTAGCATAAAGGCAAGAACATGGTAGCATCTGGGCAGACATGGTGCAGGAGGAACTGAGAGTTCTATATCTTCATCTGAAGGCGGCTAGCAGAATACTTGAATCCAGGCAGCTAGGATGAAGGTCTTAAAACCCATACCCACAGTGACACACCTACTCCAACAAGGCTACACCTACTCCAACAGGTCCACACCTTCTAATAGTGCCACTCCGTGGGCTGAGCATATACAAACCATATCAAACACCTACCACAAAGATGGATTCTACGCTCATTCTGGCAGCCCTCATACACTTTTTTCTATCAAATGAATTATTCAATTATTTCTCAAATGATAAAGAATTTCCTTTAAAATAGGTTGATATCCAAAAGAGGAGTAGTTCTGGGCTCCTTCCCTAAATATAGTAATGTCAAATGTACTTATTTTACAATGGGGATGTTCCACAGTTTAAGTTTAGCATGTGGATGTCATTCTTTGAATATTATTTTTCCATTCTTTCTTGTATTTAATAAATATGTTTGCATGCCCATGTTTCAGGCACAGTTCTAGATGTTCATAATAAATATTTGAACAAACCACATGTCAGCCCTTTTTCACTTATAGATAGCTAGGGGAATAATTCCACTCAACAAATAAACAAGCAATGAATGCTGTAAATTAAGGAAGCCACTTATTTTGTGATGCTGGGCATTAGTCTAGGGCCTCATACATGCTAAACAAGCACCTTACCACTGATATGTAACTCCAACCTCCACTGTGGTATAGTAGAACACATTATGAATGAACTCAGGTTAGGACAAGGAGATAATGAACATAACTGGAAGATGGACAAGTGACATATTTACAGAATGGGCATGCATGGCAGCTTCAAATGGCAACACCTGAGAAGTTAAAATAGGAGCATCAGCCAATATTCATTTCCCCACTGATTGTAACACAGAGAGAGAGAGGGGGGAGGGGAAGGGAGGGAAAAATATTTTATTTTATGACATGCTTCATTGTTCAAAGTAACTATTAACACCCACCCCCCACAGTCTTGTCAGTACACTAAGCTCATTGCTATCCATTTCCTTTCACACAGAATAACTTTGACATTTCATAACTTTCTTCTGGCTTCTTATAACATATATATCATTTCTCATAAGCAAAGCCAAGCCCCAAAACACTATAGCTCTTGTTTCTTGTCACATATTGACTGTTCCAATGGGATATGCTGCTTTGGATATTGCTCTGGGTTTGTCCAGTCTCCTTTTTGGAGCAGAATTTTTTTTCTTCATTGTCTGTTCCCTCTGTTATCTACCAACAGAAAAAGATAAACACAAGAATTGTGTGATGAGGAACAGTCATTATACTTCATATGTTTTATTTATCTGATTCTATATGCTTCAATGCATATAGAATAACATAAACAAATAACTCAAGATCCACTTATGACTTCTTTAGGATCTCTTCTAAGAAACATTTCTGAAATATAATCACAGGTTGTTCTCATTCTTATTGGGGAGGGTAGATTCTAATGAGTCTGTGTAATGCAAAGATTAAGATTACTTTTTTTCTGGAATTTAGGTCATAGAATGCCTTCTCCTGCCTAATCATATTCTCCCACTGGGATGAGATACAGCAGATCTCACTCCTTTCTTGTGAGATCTCTGCCCAGGCTATAGATTTATTCATTCTTGTATTTACCTACTCTCATTTTAAACAGATAGATTGTACATTGATAAAAACAATGCAACATTTATTGTTCAAGAAATAAACACAGAAAAATATTCTCACAGTGGATAACAAGAGATTTTTTTTTTTTTGCTTATAGACTTTTCCTTCCAATTTTTCAGATGTATTAGGAACAAGTTTTATTGCACTCACAACTCCTTAGGGTGCAATTTTATGACTTAACTTGAACATAAGTTACTTCTAGGATTCTGAAGAAACTTGATAGAGATAGGTGTTTGCAAAAAAAAAAAAAGAAGAAGAATACACGTAAGAATTGAAGAAGGCAAATCCTACTTGCAATGTATAACAATGGCTCAGTTCACAGGAATTCTAACATGTCTAGAAATAATTTTTTAACAGATAATGTTCAATTGGTATAATGTCAATTTTAAAAACTAGACTTGTTTTAGATTGAAATCAAACTGATAACCCAACAAGCTGAGATTACTAATAACACTCGACAATTTAGCGTGCTTTAAAGCCTAGTAATTTATACAATAAACCGATCAAAATGTGTAATTCTGAAAAAGATCTCTTTTTGTATGCCATCTAATTTTCCTGTGTATATTGGCATCTGACTTGGCTGATTTCAGGATTTTGCCAGTACAAATTGGTAGAGATTAACCACTGAGAAGGACCAAGTCACATGAACAAGGGGCAATCAGGCAAGCATCACTATACAGTCATTCCTGTTAACAGAAGGATGAGTCTAGATTTGGAGATGGTAATATGTTAGATATGCCATCTTCTTCCTGTTGATTTCTGGGGATGTCCACAGTAGTTGGAAGAGTTAACACAGAAAACAATAAAGTGTTTTGGTTTGGTTTTTGCTTTAAAATAAGAAAACACGCCGGGCTGTGGTGGCGCACGCCTTTAGTCCCAGCACTTGGGAGGCAGAGGCAGGAGGATTTCTGAGTTTGAGGCCAGCCTGGTCTACAGAGTGAGTTCCAGGACACCCAGAGCTATCCAGAGAAACCCTGTCTCAAAAAAAAAAAAAAAGGAAGAAGAAAAAAGAAAAAAGAAAACACTGGAATATTTTCTCCACTCTCTTTTCAAAGGAAGACTCAACAAACAACTTCTTCCTGTTACTATCCTGTCTATGAAACAACAAAATTCAGAAGGAGCTATGAAAGGCCAGCACACCAATTAAAACTAACTAAGGTTGATAGTTTATATTTATATCAACCTTAGTGATCTATATTTCTGTCCTTGTATTTAGAAAACCTGGAGATGTTTCGTGGACATTAGTAGATAATGTACAGTTATATTTTGTGTACTAAACTTTATTGGTCTGAAAAATATGATGATAATGACTAAGTTTATGTGCTTAATTTTAAAAATCAGAAGGGCTCCTATATTTATTATCTGAGTCTGAGTCTCCAGAGCTTTCAATGAAAATGCTACAGCCGTTTCTTCTTAAATACAAAGAAAGGTGAAACTCTAAGATTATAGAAACTATAGTGGCAATTATTACTTCAGTAAAAGTGTCTCACTTGGTATGGCTGTGCATGCTACTTACGTTTTAGACATGACTATTTTAGTAAACAAAATTTAGGACGTTTAATAATGTAGGGTGGGGTGAAGTTTCTCTATATGTTTCTCCCATTGATAAACTGATAAGTGCAAAATCTGGGTAACTCTTAATTTCTCCCATAGCTTTATCTAAAAAATGAGAAAAAGGAACAGTTTGATTTTTTTCTAATACAGTAATCAAAATGAAAATTAATAGGTTGTTGCACAAAAGGTCTATAACAGTATAATGTGCCTTCATTAGCAGAGCTTTGTGGAGGGTGAAGACAAGTAGAGTGGCCAAATGCTTGGTTCAGGTGCCAGATCCATTGTATTGCTTACACTTTATGCATCTCCTGGCCAAGTTGTTTTCTTATATCAAACAGATGTCTTCTTCATTGGATAACAATGAGAGTAAAATCTCTACTCTTATCCCACAAGTGTGAGAATAAGATTAAAGAAATGAATGAGGTCATGTATATAATTCAATGACTTAACTATTCAGATCATTTTCTTTGTTGTTAGTGTTGCTATTGTCATTGCTGAGAAACAAAGTTGCTAAAGCACCCTGGATCTAGACATTTACAAGACAGCTAGAGGAAAATATAGAAACAAATAATTCTGGTAAACATAAGTAGGACTGTACAGGAGCATCTCTCTAACTTTCCTAACCTTTCTACCTCTTGGTTCTTCTTTTAAAACCCTTTTTTGAATTATTGGATTGTACTGATGTAATGATCGAATGACTATGCAAATGATGTCAACATACTGATTAAACGTTTTTATTTTATACTGGGTTAATGATTTTGTCTGCATTTATTTACCCTGTCCATAAAATATGTAATTTTATAACATGTCAAGCCACATAGAGTGCTGTGTGTTGCTACTTGAATATAACAAGTTGCAAATAATCTAAAAATGAGAAAATGTTTAGCACAAATAAGGTATATTACCTTTTTAACAACTATTCTACTAGGATTAAATGTATTCTCAGAAATATACATATATATATACACGCATATATATGCATAATGTATATGTAGGTGTATACATTATATATATTATAATGTATATAAATACAGACATAATGTGTATATATATATATGTATTTGTATATATAATGTTATTCAAGAATGTAAACTTATTCTCAATGGCAAAACCTAAGACTATGCTGTAGCTTTTAATAAATGAATTTTGACACATTCACATAACAGAAATCTATTCAGGGATGATGCTACCAAGGAGCTGGCTGGCTTCTTCTCCTCTTTCAAAGAGGGTGCTCTCTGAGCTCTGACCTTGGGCAGTTTTTTCATGCCTTTGTGTTTGACAACCTGAGTGCTGGCTGATGATATGATCTTAGTCCTTCAAGTGTCACCTCTGTGTTGGCCAAAGAAGTCAAGGTTCTTTGCTGTACTAGAACTTGATATTGCTGCTTCCAGTCAGACTTTTGTATTGATATTTCTTAGCCCTTGATGGCACCAAGTGTTACAGCTCATAAGCCTTGAAGTCTGAAACCCTCAGCTCTCTAGACCTGAAAGTCTTCCAGTGGTGAGCACATGCAGTTTCATATCTCAGCCTTCTTCTATCCTCTCTTCTTCAACATCTGGGCTTCTTCTACAACTTCAGTCCTCTGTTCTTTAACATATGGGCTTCTTCTACAACTTCAGTCCCCTTGTCCTTTCCCTGATGACTCTCTTGAACTATGCAGCTGTCTTTTTGTCATCCACGAAGAAGCTGGCCACCTTGCTGCTTTTTCAGCTCAGCCTGCTAAGCACTCAGCTGTGGCTCTCTGTCACATGCCCTTGTTGCTTTTGTAGCTTAGCTTCTCAGCTCCTTGGCTGTCACTAACACTGTTATTCTGTTGCCTCTTCCATTATGGTTGCCCTGTTTCCTCTGCTGCTTCTTCCTGCACGTTACCACTAGTACCTGGTGGTAACTAAAAGTGGACACGATGAGCCTTCTCTTAGATCTACTTTTGCAATACTAGAGGAGGAGGCATGGCCAGTTGTTCCTAAGGAAGCCTAAGCAGTCTACTTTTATATCAAGAGAAAGGGTATTTGCACCAACAGTAGAATATCTGGTCGGCAAACAAAGATTTGTCTCATACCAATCTTAAGATTGCCTTTCCAGTCTGCTAGACTGTAGAAGAAATAATTGAAATGTGATTATTGTCTGATACAAATTGTTTTGAACAGAACTACCTGAAGCTGTAATTTTCAGGAGCTGAAGCAACCAGCTGTGAACATTGTACAGTTTTCTCAAGGTGTCTGTGGTGTGATGAAAGCAGTCAGCACCTTGCATAAGGGTAATCCAGCTGGCTGCCTATGTCATCCAGACAAGAAAGGCACTAGCTATACAACAGCAGCCAAGAAGGGTGTCAAATTGCCCTATCCCTGTACATATTTGCTTTTGACAAGAAAATAAAAAGAGATGAACTGTGTCAATAAGAACTCAAAGAACTTAGCATCAACACTTAGTAATTTGAAGCAGATCTTAATAATGTTTTATTCCTACCTGGTATCCAGGGGAAATGGGTCTGCTTCATCTATCTTGATAAGATGAAATTAACTGTCTATGTAAACAGCATTGGGGAATGATATAAGCAAATTGAGCAGAAGTAGCTAAATTCTACCCTTTATTCTTAGCTTACTAATCTTTAATATCAACAAAAGGTGTAAGCCCATATGTAAGTGGTGATTACTATAGCCATACTTCACAGCAGAGCACATACGAATTTCTTCAGGCAAAATCTTGCATAACGTGATGGGCTGATTCAATAGCAACTGTTCAGTCAGGGCTGTTGGTTTAGGCTTATAATCCTAGCTACTCAGGGGGCTGAATCAGGAGGACTGAAAGTCCTGCACAAACAGCTTAGCATAACCCACTCTCAAATTAAAAAGTGAAAAAATGAACTATTGATATAGTTTAGTCATAGAGTTCTTGCCTAGCATGTTGAGGATTCTATGTTCTAGTAGACCTGCCAACTCCCCCCTCCAAAAAAGATAGATCATCTATGCCCTCCAATGTTCCCTGTGATAGGCAAGTGTTTGATGTGAAAATGCCAAAATATATATGATTTCTCTGATAGTTAGGTTGGAAGAAATGAGCTATATGACTTCAGCCTTGGGGATGTGATCTACAGAAGGAAATCCTTTTGGACAAATGGATTGCTGCTAGCACCAAATGAAGATAGATGAAGGTATCACACTGCCTTGCAATCTTAGCACTGCACTTCAGCCCACCTTGGAGGTGGAACCAAACTATAGATGCTGCTGCACCCTTCTTGGAGTCAGTGGTAGGAGTAAACACACTTCTCCATTGTCTTTACTGCTTTATAATCTTAGCACTGCATGACTAGATGTTCCTCAGAAAATTCCACCAGGATCTTGACAATGCCAATAGTTTTAAGCTGGGTGAAGGGTCCACTGATCTTGGGATCCATGAAACTACTTGAACAAATAGCTCTCAAGTAACCTGGCCACCTAGAGCCTCTTTCTTTCACTTGTGATTTCCCTGAAAAGATTGAATGGTTTGATAAGATGATTTGTGTGTCAGAAAAAAATTCCAAGAAACCCAAAAACAGTTTTCTCTGACAAGTGATTTGACAAAGAGTGATTTTAATCTAAAGATATGAGAGATATTCTTCTGTGGATAGCAGCAAATGCTAAATTCTCTGTTAAAACCCCCAAACTAATAATTTAAATTACATGAGTCCTTAGCGACCATTGTCCCAGTGCCATCATTTTATATATAAAGGAATAAAAAATTAAGAATTATCCTTCTTCCTGTCCACCCTTCCTGCCTTCTTCTCTCCCTCCCTCTTTTATTTTCTTTCTTTCATCTATTTTTATTCATTGTCTTTTTTTGTTCATGAATATTTATGAGGTATGAGGTATATCCAATATGTGGTGATGAAATCAGTGTAACTAGCATCTCTTTAAACATTTATCTTCTAGTTTTACATTGTCTTCAGTACTTTCTATCTTGTTCTCTGTACATCTCTTGTTGCTTTCAATTTGTGTAGCCAAACACAAGAGTGCAGAGAGTGAGCATGGAAGCTAGACATATGCATTTCATTTTTAATCAGTATCTCTCTTAATTCATTCTGTCCCCACTTAGCTTATCATCTCATATTTTTAACTTGGACACTTTTAACATGGTTTTATCTTTAAGAGACATAAATGTCTCTGTAGTTAGTGGTTTTGGCTTTTCAGTCTTAAAAAGAAACAAACCAGAAAGTTCCCAAATCAACAGAAAAAATGTCTGAGTTGCAAGTGTTCTCATTTTCAAATGGCAGAATTGGCAGCCACGCTCCTTGTTTCTCAGAAAATATGTTCTAACAATAGATTTTAATGAGAGCAGATTCCATTAGATGCAATAGAGACTACAGAATTGATAAAATTAAGAAATCAACACTCAATGTAGAATATCTTTTAATATTATATCATTGTTAAACTAGTAGCATTAAGTTCATTTTAATTTTATTAAGATTAACTTTTTTATTGGATGTTTTCTTTATTTACAATATCTCCTTTCCCAGGTTCCTCTCCAAAAGAAAAAAGAAAAAGAAAAGAAAAGAAGAAAAAAATAAAAATAAAAAAAAAAACAAAAATTAAAACAATTCCCTCTTCCCTCCTCCTAAAAAAACATTCTCTGACAAGACTGTCAACAAGGTTCCCTTTTGCAATTTATCAATATTGCATAATGGCAAAAATAGAAGTAGAAATAAATTTAACTTAAACGCACAATTAAAACATGGTATGATCTTGTCTTGAAAGTGAGTCTGTGTGTCAAATATCAAAGTAGCTTACTCTGCTCCACAAAGCACACACGAGGAAGTCCTCTGGATTGTTTTAAAAACTGATTTGAGGTGAAATGAAATCTGAATCTGGCTGTCTACTTTTTTATGCTGTCTCCATCTGATGAGTTTGCAAATATCCAGTAAAAAGATCAGCGTGTGATTCTGTTCCTATAGCTTTGGGGCATCAAATCCACAAGCCCTGGACTAGCTTGACCTATATGAATGAAGGGGTGGTTTCAATTCTTTCCAAAGCTAGAGTTTGTGCAGCTGTGGACACTCCTTCAATAGTTTAAGACAAGGAACTGAGTGTATTTAAAATAACATCAAATTCCTATCCATTTTGTCACACAAATGTGACTGTTTTCCCAAGTGCTATGTGAAGGAATATGAAATGTCTCTTGGTATGCTAAAATAATTGGCATTTGTATGATGTGTCTTAATTTATCATGTTTCATTTTATGAAACATTTCAATGAACTTTATGAAATTTTAAGAATTAGTAGGCTGGAGTGATGGTTCAGCCATAAAGAGTTTTAAACTCTGAAGCTGGATAGACTGGTTCAGTGATTAAGAGCACTGGCTGCTCTTCCAGAGGCCCCAGGTTCAATTCCCAGCTCTGACAAGGCAGCTCACAACTGTCTGTAACTCCAGGATACAACACTTTCATGCAGACATACATGCAAACAAAACATAAGTGCATATAAAAATAAATAAGTTATATATGTATATGTATATATGACATATATATGTATATATATATATATATATATACACATATATATGATAAAAAAGAACCCTCTTATGGTGGGCCTAGGTTTGATTACCAGCATCTACATCAGGCAGCTCAGAACTGCCTGTAACTCCAGTTCAGGAAGACCCAGTACCCTCTTCTGATACATGTAGTTTCCATACATAGTCACACACACACACACACACACACACACACAC
>JADRCD010182891.1:0-10000 GCA_019843815.1 Montemys delectorum
TATCTATCTATCTATCTATCTATCTATCTTCATCATCATCTATCTATTGTGCTTTTATACTGTTGCAGATATATGTGTGCACATGTAGGCGTTTACACTCACTCATAGGGACCCATATGGAGTCAAACAGTTGGCACTGGGGCGTCTTCTCTAATCATTTCTCCAACTTAGTTTTTGAGACAGGTATCTCACTGAACTGGGATTAAACCATTTTGACAAAGCTACTTGGCCACAGATCCTCTGGGATGTCCCTGTCTCCATCCCTCAGTGCTGAAAATAAAGACACAAGTTCCCATTCTGGCTTTTCTATGTGGGTATGGGATGCTGAACTGCTTTTAAGAGTGAATGTTCCAAGGCCTCTCACTTTCTGCACTTTGTCTGGTTGTGTGTAGTCGCATTTGTGCCCATCTGCTACAGGAGTACTGGGCAAGGTGGTTGTATTTTGAAGATAGGTTAAAGAAAAGATATGAATCCAAGTATAGATTTTGAACCAAACCTCACCAAACCTGAATTTTCAAATGACTATATATAGTTCTTCAGCAAGTCATTTCATTTCATTTTCAAATCTAATGATTAGATATTTTCAATTGTATATAAAATCCTGTAGAATCATATTATGAACCCCATATGATTATGACCTATTTTAAGAACTATTAATATGTCTAATCTTATTTCATCATATTCTATACTCCTCTTCTCAGCCTGAGTTTCTGACAGATATCTCCAACAGCATAAACTTTAATGAACACTTCAGCATTCTCACTACAAGACAAAGGCTATAATTATTCTTTACAAATATTTTTGATCACTTTCTTTTTGGTGGTGCCACAATGCTGGACCTTAAGTTGCTACTAGGCAAGTGATTTACCAGTTATAATATTGCTATTTATATTTAATGTGTTAATATCATCAAATACCCAATTGCTTCAGATTTTCTTTTTTTTCTTTTAAGATTAATTTATTATTTATTTATTTAAGTACACTGTAGCTGTCTTCAGAAGTACCAGAAGAGAGCATTAGATCTCATTATGGGTGGGGTGGTTTGTGAGCCACCATGCGGTTGCTGGGGTTTGAACTCATGACCTTCGGAAGAGCGCTTCAGATTTTCTTACTCTCTACAGTTGTAAGCTTTCCACATAGTCACCCCTTTTTTGAGTCATTATCATGATAATTTCCACCTTTTAGGACCCATATCTTTTAATTATGACAGTTCTCTTTTCATATTATTTTTTTTATGTGAGCATGAATGAGTATATTGCATTGCATTGCTTCTGCACACGAAGGGCAGAAGAGGACACTGAATCCCTGGGAACTGAAGGAAAAAGTGACTGAGCTGCTATGCAGGTGATGGGAATAAAGGTCAGGTCTTCAACAAGAGCAGTATGTGCTCACAACTGAGCCATCCCAGCAACACTGCTACTGAAGGAACTGAGCTTGCAGACCAGTGCTTCTTGCATTCCAATGTTCACCTACAGTTATTGTTGCAAAACACAAATTCTATTTCAATAAACCTACGTTGGGTCTGGAAATGTTTTCCTAACATGCTTCTGTGCAATGCCAACATTCTTGTACCATTCTGTGTGTCTTGAGTTTAGCCTTCAGCACAGGAAGAAGGAAGGTAAAAGGGATGGAAGCAAATATTTTCTTATGTACATTTGCTCAGAGTCAGGTTAAGGGTTTTGATTTTTTTCAGTCTGCCTTATAATCAGAGAGGCGCTATTTAAGCAAATGATTGAAATGAAAAATAATCCACTTGAATATCATAATCAGTTTTAAGTAGGCTTGTTGTTTTTGTAGGTTATACAGAGGTTTAAAACGTAGCACACAAGATCAGAGTACTTTGAAACACACACATAAAATAGCTCTGATTTTCATACCCAGGGGTATAAACATAATGGGAAATGAAAATATTGTTAGAAAATTAACTATATGTTATGACTCATTTTTGTTTTTATTCAATGGCTACTGTTGATTTACCCATTGTTCTTTCACCATTACATTATGGAATATATTGAGGAGTAGGTACTCCAAAGCTTCTAACCGGTTATATAATTACTATGATTATCAACACATTTCATAAATGACAAAATACATGTAAATGTATATGTGTTCCTATAACCATTCAGAGTTACCCAAACCCTATAAAGCCTCTATATAGTACAATGACTGTTTACAATAATGATTGAAGATAAAAATTGAAGCTTATAGGAATCAAAGACTAAAGACAAATATAAATCAAGGGAAATTAAAATGCTCATTATTTTTTCTAAGCAATATTGATTGCCACATTTGTATAGAACACAATGAAAATGAGAAGCAGATCTGTTTAGCCCTAATCATATCTGTGATTAAATATTCTGGAAAAATCATTTGCTAAAAATGTACTATATTTTAGACAACTGCATCTAGATACTATATCAAAATGTAGTGTACAATTTTTACTTTGATATCATTTCAGACTTCCAAGAAATCTGTTAGATTAACACTTCTGCACTCAAGTGGGGGAGAATAAAGTCTAGTGACGCTACAGGATTTATCCACAATACTTGTATTAGAGCAAGGGTCTCACTCTTATAATCCCTCAAATGTAGCTATCTACAAACACCCACTCATTTCTAAACATTTACTATTGTAAAACCTATTCATAAGATTGTATTTAATCTACTATACCCATTTTAAGACTAATTACAAAGCTACCTAAACTATATCGGAAGGAAATCATACTTGTGGAAAAGTAGATTTTTTTCCTATGGGGGAAAAACTACTATGCATATAGATTGTAATTATACAAATTAGCTCTACTGTTGTATATGCACAGTGACTGAACTTTACCCTCCTCAGTATTTAGTCCTTTATTACAGTACTTAACTATGAAGCAAATTATAAAACAAACATGAGGATTCGTACAAACGAGAACAGACACATTTTGTTTCCAGAGGTAGGTATATTTACCTGCTTACAAATTACCCTCTGAGAAACACCATGTGTCATTATAATTTTGATTGTCATCAACACAATACTTGTAGCATTTTTATCTCTTAGAAGGATTTTGCACCGAGAAACTGAACATATTGTGTGGTTGAGTCCCTAAGGCTTGGAATGCCACACAGCTGTGCAAAGATCTTCTTTTCAAGTGACTTGACAAAGTAGAACGGTTTCTTTAGGCCCTTGTACAAAATAATTCAGGAGGGGAGTCATTTTCAGCTCAATTCCCACCAGCTATGTTGAGCAATCTGTCTTGATCCTCTTAAGGAGTATTTGGATATCTGATGCTCAATGGAAACTGGGGAGGAAGACTCTGATATGTAGAAAGCAAAGTATTCGATCAAATATTGCACTGAAATTTTAGGTGGTTCTGACAGAGGAAGCAAGTAACTCTGTTGCTCATAGTGACACCAAAGACCTAATGTAAATCAAACAGGATTCTGAAGTCTTCTGGAATCTTCTGACAGCATATCAGCAAAGCCAACCATGTGACTAACCAGAGGTAACTTCAGAACTGCCAGTTTCTCAAGTAAGGAAGACTTCCAAGTAGCCATATGCCACTGGAAATATGTCTCTCATAATTTGGCTTCTGAAATTAAGGGTTACTTCCCAGCTTAAAAAATAGTAAAATGCTTATCATCTCCTACTAAAGTTCTCATGATAGGTACACTAATTCATTTACTGTGTACAGTAGGGTTACATTGCTACATATAGATATTTTTAAAACATCATAAGGCAGAAGAAAATGAGGATTCTAAACTTCAGAAGCAAGGAATCACACTAAAATTCAGCAGACAGTTCTGTGATATATATTCTGGCCATAAGCCCTCTCACGTTTTTCAAGGTCTTATTTACTGAATAGTAAAACCAAGTGCAAGAAAAGGTACTGAAAAATTCTTGGAAACAGGGATGACATAAATATGCCTGGGCTCCAGGGCCTGTTTGCATGTTAACAGGGTCCAAGAAACCTTAAGTCAAAATAATGACACTCCAGGGAATTACCTTCAGGCGCCAGTGAGCAGGAGGAAGAATAATATTTCAGGGCACTGGTCCCTGCTCAGCATCTGAGAAAGCATATCACATGAGCAGATGATGATTCCAGCTATGTGCAAGAATGATCTTCAAATTAGAACTATGTTGGTTCACACAAGTTTTTTTTGTCTCAACTGTAATTAGACAAAATATGAATGGCATTATATAGTCTGCTTGCATAATATAGTCATATTTTCTTTCTCAATAAATATAAATTATGTAAACAGTTATCCTTGCTCTCTCTCTCTCTTTTTAAAAAAATGGAGATTTCAGGGGAGTCTGGATTACTTGCTTGTATGCAAGAGTTTCAGGAATTAGAATTAATGTTGGAGGCTGACAGACTGGTGTATTCGCATACACATACATATCTGACACAACACCAGTATTATAATTAAATACAAAACTAGAATAATAGTCACTGAAAAATATTGTAGATATGAGATGCAGAGAAAAGCAAATGCAAGGCACAGCCACAAGACTATGATGATGTAGCAGATAATTATGAAGCAGGCCTGTGGCACAGGTAGTTGGGAGATTTGAGGCAAAAAGATTGTAAATTCAAGGCATGTGTAGCAAACATGCCTAGACTCTATCTCAAAATTTAAAACAAATAATGGAAAGGGCTGGGGATACAGTGTGGTGTTATAGCACTTGTCTGGGATTTTTCAAGGCTGAGTTTTAATTCCCAAGACTGCAGAAAAACCAACAACATAGTGAAAAGAGACAGAAAGATTAAAGGAAATGATAAAGGTATCCCAGATATTTTCCTATTGTTAGAAAGAAAAAGCCCTCTTCTAATCATATTTAAAGATGTTTCTTAATCTACTAAAAAGAAAAAAAAAAGAGAGATGGTCTTATTATTGACCCAAGTACCTTACAGACAGCTCGCTGCCAAGTGACTTTCAGAAGAGGCAGGACACAGACACATGGAGAGCATTATTTTATGTACACTCTAATTTCTGGCTTAGGATCAAGCCTAGGGAATCTCAAAATAAATTAACCACGGCTTATAATTTTGTTTGATACTGACCATTAATAGAATCTATATATCAAAACCGGGACCCAAGTAGTAGATGTAGAATTCAAAATAGCAAAACAACAAAATCCTTGATAAACATAATACAGGTATATATTACTAAGCAGGATACATGGAAAGTCTCAGCTCCTTAGGAGGCTTTATCGTCTGCATTCTGAGATCCTACTTCTAACATTTTCTACCTTCACAATGGAAAATAGGATTAGAATTGGTAGTGTTTTAAACACAGATTAAAAAAAAAGCATGCAGCTCTGGATAAAGTGATGGAAGTGTTGATTTAGTTTTTCCAAAGAGTACAATTTTTGTGACGAGATGCTTCAAGAGGACCAGGAAAATTGTATGCAGACAGACAATAAGATCCGTCAGGGCACTCTGCACATTAGCTAAGATGGGTGTCTCTGGTGTGCCTCCTCACGCACCTGAGATTCGGAGTAACCTTTAGGCCTCTGTTAAATGATGTCCTAATTGGGTAACACAATTATTGGCAATGCTGGTCTTCTGTTGCTCATGCTGAACTCTTAAGGGAATAATAAGATTGGTTTGAGACATATGAATCAAAGGATTTCTGAAGGCTAATGAAACTGAAGGTAGCTGAGAAAGGAGATGGTAGTTCTGGCACCAGCTGCTTATTTCAAGTTCAAACGTGTCTGTCTCCTGTCTCTGCACTTCTTACAATTGAATTTGGCAAAACAGCAGCATCTAATGCTGGCTTGTTTTTTGTTTTTTGTTTTTTTTCTGGTGGAAGGATGTCCCTTTAACATATGTTGAGTCAGGGTTCATAGAAACTCATACTTCAAACATATAGCTTCCTTTATGCATTCTGGCACTGAGTCTGCTACTTCTCACTTTTATTCATTCTTAATACAAAGTCTTGAGCAAATCTGAGGACATACAGCTGTCCAAAGCAATGCCATTAAGAGTAATACCTATGCAAGATTTTCTATATGCACACAAGTTTAAAAGACAGGAAAAAATGAACAACAAAATCCCCAAAATACTGAGTCTGAAGTCTATATGGTTGTGAGGACAGATGAAAAGAAGCATAGCCAAAGGAAGAACCTTTGATCACAGTCAAAACAAAGCCAAATACACTCACAAAGATGGGAGCACTAAATACTATGAGGCGCCTGAGCTGTCTGTATGGTATATAAAAACAAAGTCCTCATTTGCATGGGAAATGATCACTTCCCTTTCCACGCTGCCAAAAGAGTGCCAAACAGATTTAGTTGCCTATAACCCTATTCAGCTTGATTAGTTTGTGATAAATGTCCCAGGACACTCTGTATGTTGTTTGTTGCAACAGATGAATCCTAAAATATCAGTCTCGAAATCTAACATCTCTGTTGCAATTAGCTATCTGTCAAAGATATTGCCTGGGCTTCTCTTAAATAAAGTAGAGCTTTGGTTCATAGTGACAAGGAGCAGAGACACAGAGGATATCTGAGTTCTGACTGACATTTGATGTAACTTCTATTGTTCCAGGTCCTAACCTATACAACTTAGACAGACATCACCTAGGCAATCTACTGCCTATATTTTGGCCTCAATAAATTACTGTCTAGGGGAAATGGATGCTTCTTGTGGAAATCAATGAACTAGTTTTGAATTCCTTTACTGACTGACTAAAACTAATAGAAATATCCATTCTAACTACATGTGAAATTTGAGTTTTATCAAATTTACAAATAGCCAATGATTTGTGATTCAAGGAATGTATTGATTCTTGAAAATTGGCAGCATCTTTTATATAATGCTTGCTAAATTCATCCTATACAGCTACTAAGAGTCTGTTTAGATCCTTTCACAAAACTACAAGCATGGGATTATCTGTCCTCTATATTCCTCTATATAATGCATTTTTGATGCATCGTTTTTACCAACCACCTTTTATACATTACCCAATTGATAACAGTTCCTCATTTTGTAGATTAGGTTTCATTAGCAGTGTTCTATGACTCCACTAACCGACTGTGCTATCAATATAAGAAAACACCAGAGCTGACACAGATGGACTGTGACATCTCAGGCCCACCACAAAAGAATATCTCACCTAATGGAGATAGCAGATGGTAGGAAAGGAGAGGAGAGGAAAGAATTCTCTATTGAATGAGATACCATGGATGACTTTGGCTATTTTCTGCTCAGAGGGATTGCAGAAAAACTTGAAAGTAAATGTTTTAATTCATATAACAGGAACAGGGAAAGAGTACCTGTAGATGTGTACAGATGTGTACAGAACATGTGAAAGCATGTTTGGAAGCATCACAAGACCAACATGATATCATTGCAAGAAGTGTTTATAAGAAACAGAAGGCTATCAAATTGTTCCTAGCTGAGCAGCCATTGCACAAATAAACAAACAAAAAACACCAACAAAAATCCAAAACATATTGAGACTATCATCACCTATAAAAGCATTTATCTCATGCCAGCCTATTAAAAAAACTAAAAAACAATAATCCTCAGAATAATTATTGAAGATAGCTAATACGACATCTATTGTATCAAGCAAGTACCTGGTCTCTGAGTGCTTTGTAACTTGGCCAAATTTCTATTGCTATTATCCCTCAGACACTGAACTCATCTTTTTTTGAAGGCAAAGCATGCATATCCAGCTTTAAAATAATTCAAAAATTCTGGCTGATAGAATTTCCAACAGTGAATATAGAAATGATGAAGAAGCAAAATATTATTTGCAGGTTTGATTCCTGTTTCTATACCTAAAATATTCAATATAAATATGACTCAAGCAGATTTAATAGCTTCTCTCTATACAGGTAGAAAATTTTCAATCTTATTTTTCTCAGTGGAGCATAAATGAAAATATCTTGGACTGTAGCTTCTTTCTAGAAAGTTCTTTTAAGCATGAAAACTAGAGCACCAAGGACTGAAAAAGCCTTATGCATATGATGTCTGTCTAGCTTTATATATAGAAATGAAAGATGGGAGGCAACATAAATATTTAGCAATACCAAATGCATAAACACCCTCTTCCTATAATTTCACATAACGGGAAAATTTGATGTTCATAGTCATGTAAAATAATATCTATATAGAAAATGCTTATGTTGCTATGACAACACTTTTTTTAAAAATTATGCTGAAATCTTCATACAATATTAACTGAACTCTTTGTGTACCCTAAACCAGAAGTCAAACATGATGCATAGAAAATTAGGACACAAACCAAATATTAATTTTTGCTATTTTTATGTGATGAGAAAATAGTTGCTTTTGTCCTTATTACTTTAATTGAGTGCTTTTTCCTCATGATTTCTTGCTTGGATGAGCTTTATAATGGAAACTATCTGACCTTTTATTTCAATGAGTAGGGCACTGAATTATATTTGTAAAAGTAAGTGTGATTAATGCAATTATCATCTGCAATCAGCACTCTAAGTATAACATCTTCATGACCTATATGATAACTACAAAATCATAAATGTCTATAACATGCTAAGTGGCTCCTTAATCCCTAGAAAAGCATACAACCAGGCTTTGTTATATTTCCTGATATAGAAGCTAAATTTTCTGAATAGTTTAACTGTGATAGTCAAATACCAATACCACTGTTATCATAATTACCCTGGATCTCGTCATCATCTTAGATTAGACAAGTCACACGGGTAAAGAAAAATCAATCATCTGTCTGTCAGTCTGCCCATTCACTATTCCAGAAGAGCCCCTCAGCAAATTTATATATGCTTTTATATATGTGTGTTTTTATATTTGGTGAAATATTCCAGGTAAAGTTTGCGTTGAGGACTTTTTTTTTTTTTTTTTCATTCTTGGCCATTTTTCCCAAAGGCTCGAGTGTCATGCTATATAGAAAAATGGTGGCCTAAGTAAAAGACCCCAACAGCCATTACTCATTGAAGAGTCCTTGTTATTGGCCACTATGTATTAAAATGACTTTGTTTAATGAGTGACTGTCACTTTCTTCCTTGAGAAAGTCCAATTACAAGATGCTACTTTCAATAGAAGGTTATCTGGTTCTTTGACCTAATATTTTATGTTTATTTCTATTAAATCTCTAAACATAAGCCTTTTTCTTCACATTTTGTTTTACCTCTTTTTTTTTTCTTAGCGCCTGAGAGCACCAACAGAAGATGAAGCCAGATTTTACTTAACCATTAAACTGGACTATTGAACATTTCTGAAACAGAGTCATGATCATCTTTACTATCAAAGAAACATACCTACAACTTATCTTCCCAGTGAAATTTCACACTTACTTAATTTTGTTTACTTATGAACTTGGACTCTGCCATACTCAGCACAGATGGTAAAATTGCCATGTGTCTGAAATCTAGGCTACCAAAGATGGCTTCTACCTAAACTAGTAGTGAGTCATATATAAATTGCATTTAAAAATGGGATATATAGCCGGGTGGTGGTGGCACACGCCTTTAATTCCAGCACTTGGGAGGCAGAGGCAGGTGGATTTCTAAGTTCAAGGCCAGCTTGGTCTACAGAGTGAGTTCCAGGACAGCCAGGCTACACAGAGAAACCCTGTCTCGATAAAAACAAACAAAAAATGGTATATGTATAAAAATAAGAAAAATAATAGGAATGATTATGTCTATCTATATGGTCCTCTTAAAAATACTATTGTAACTAAAACCACATGACCAACTAGCCTATCATGGTTGTTCTTATTGTTATAGTGATTCCCCAGGGCTTTTAAATTTTACATCTCGAATTTCCTGGTGTGTTCCCTCCCTTTACTTAACAGATCTTGTCAAAGATAACTAGTTATTAGTACACAGAGAGTACATAGCTCTAGCCTCAGATTATAGGAATTACTCATGCAAGATATGCAAAGTGCATACCGTGGAACATAAACTAACTTGAATTTCTAATGAGAGACAAGGGTTTAAGACTCCAAACCCAGTTGGACTGATCCTTTGATTCTTTAGTGTGCTAAGGATCCCTAAAACTCTAGTC
>JADRCD010182891.1:15000-24975 GCA_019843815.1 Montemys delectorum
ATACAAAAGCCAGGACCTTTTCAAGAGCTAGGTATTTTCTATAGGATGAGGAAAGAATGAGTATATGATAGTAGAGGAGATGAGGTAAGAAAATGGGCAACACAGAGGTAATATAAGCTATTGTGATGTTAAGTCAATTGAACCTTAGTCTAGAGCTAGAAGAGAGGCACTGAAGAGTTTTAAGCATAAAGAAGACATGGGTTCTGTGTGAAATTCTTTCCAGAGAGAATGTCATTTTATAATGTTTAAAGCAGTAAGATGTTAGACAGACCAGCAAACATGAGTTTCACGTCTTCTGGTGCTAGCAATAAGGCCTTACACCTATGTATTTCTCAAGTACACTCGGCCATACCCTAGCAACTCAAGAAATTGGGATTCCTTGTCCAGCCTCCTTATGGGACTTTTGTCTTAACTTACCGTATCTTATTTTGTCCTGTTTGACTATTGTCTCTTTGAGGCCTGCTATTTTCTAAAGAGGAAATAGAGACTAAGTGGATCTAAATGACAGGAGATAGGGGGTAACTGGGAGGAGTAGAAGAAGAGAAAATCTGATCAGGATGTATTGTATGCAAGAAGACTATTTTCAATTAAAAAAAAGAAAGAAAATATCAACTACAGAAACCTTACCCTTACCTTTAAATGTTAGGTGAATATATTTCAGTAATGAAAATTTACTATTTGAAAATAGTCCTGATTAAAGTACATGGACATACTTGTGAGAGTATGTATGTGTGTGTTTGCACACCTGTATGTGTGCATGTATGTGAATTTTTAATTCTTAAACTGTAAACAGTAACAGTTTTTTTTTGCTGGTGCCAAGATTGAACCCAAAGTGTGCATCTATTCCTAATCAACAACAATAACAAAAAACTACTATGTTATTTTCTTTAATTTTCACTCCTTGAACATACATAATTTCTTTATTAGAATATGAAAAGGAATTCTACATCAATGATAGGGCTTCAGGTATCAGCTCACAGACCCATGTAATACTTAAGAGTCTTTCCATTTTCCATGATACCCAATGTCTAATGGAGTAAATGCTTTTGAGTCATGAACATTGTTTTACTTTCTAACATTAACATTTAACTATACCCTAATCCTCTTCAAGGACATCTCTCCAAGAATATTCAAAAGACTTGATAGAAATTTAGTTGATTTTTTGTCTTCTTTTTCTCCAAATGGCCAAGACAACCAAAATAAGCAAAAGACATGAAGAAAAAAATGCAAATAATAGAGCGGAAGAGCTGAAGAGCATAGGCGATAGGATTTGTCCATGATCTATTTCAGCATGTGCATATTGAAGACACAGACCATGTTTTCCTATTTGGCAAATTAGAACAATTTCCTTTCTTAGTTAACTATAAACACAGAGTCAGGTTTTATGAGCCTCCTTTTATTTTGCAGCTGAAAATTTTAGAGCTGAGGTCTCTGCTCTTCTACTTCCTAGACACCAAAGCCAGTTAGTCATCATTTGCTTAAATCCAGTCTCACAAGCAGAATATTAAATTAAGGATAATAAATATGACCCCACAGATAGGAAGCTTCAACAGCAAAACAATAAAAAGGGAGAGAAGTTTTGCCTACTGGGAAGCTAAAACGCTAGAAGAACCTTGATTTTAAAACTGAGCTCTGCCAGCCCCATCTTACCTGTTTAGCTCTGTTTAGGTTGGAAAGCCCCTAGGTAAGAAATCAATATATTCTCTTCATTTTCTACTTCCTCTATATCTTTGTTCTCCATTTCAGCCACAACCCTAATGGCAGCCACTACTTTTTCAGCCTAATATATATAAGGATAAAAGAGTGTTGACACTGGTGGGTGATATCAGGAGTAAGTGTGTTTTATATCATATTTGTAATAATGAACTCCATGTAGCATAATTCCCAGATAAATGCACTGTTGTCTGGCAGAAAAATCTAGGAAGACTCCTCTGTCTACTTGCAGATTGTCCAGAGGAGTTCTCAGAGCTAGTCTCCTGAACTTGAATCTTGGATTCATACTTTGGTACAGATGTGTTTGGGTACAATACTACTACTTCATCTCTTTGCTCGTAGTTTCTGCCTCTCTAAAGCTGAAATGGCTATAACAATAACTACTATTCGGGATGATTTAAGACTTTAACATTTAAGATGTAAAGAACTCGTCTTGGACACAAGTACTTGGTAAATGTCAGCCCTTTGTATCTGCTTCTTCTAAGTCTTCTAAAAATGAAGGAAATGGATACCACCTACTTTAATATCAATTTTAAGGATCACTATTATTACTAAGAAGATACAACAAAGATATAATTTAAACATTCATAATTCTCCTAAATTTACAGATTTTACTGAGTTTTATTCTTTTGAAGATGATAGTATATGTAGAAGAGATGTTATACAAAGGTGTTACATATTAAATGTAAAATGATCCACACAAATATACACATAGGTTTATGAATGTGCCTTAGGTTTATTATAATTATGTATTTAGAAGTGTCTTTTTAAATTTATTTTGTATTATGTGGATGTATGAACACCTGTATGTATGTCTATGCACCATGTGCATATCCAGTGCTTTTATGGGCCAGAGAGGGCATCTGATTCCCTATAACTGGAGAAAAAGAACCACAGAAACAAACTTGCCTTCATGGATCTTCTAGCCTGATATATTCTCTACCCATTCTTTTGAAATATAACCAAGTCAAATCTCATAAAAGTATGAGCTTGCTATAACCTAATAAAACAGGCAACTTACCCAAAGGGCATGGGGTAGGAGAACCACAGCGAAACACAAGGGACACATATAAATACAAAGATTCCTATATCCATGCACACACAGGATTCCCTTTAAAACACATAACCAGAAGGCATAATATAAATGCAAAGAGTGGTAAAATTAAAAATAAAATAAAAAAAAAGCCCGGAGTCAACATTATGAGACAATAAGACAAAGATGTGACTAAGTTTGTTTTGTGTGTGGCCGTCTATTGCTGGACTTAGGACCTACCTGAAGAGTATTTATTACTTTTGTGTCGTCAAAGAAATTTTTACTCACACAAAGATCATGAATATAGTAACCTTATAATTTTTAAAGAACTTTTAAGGGTATATACATACATATATATGTGTGTATGTACATATATGTAAGTTAGTCAGATATAAATAAGTGTTACATATGACCTAAGGTTCATTATTTTCCAGTAGATATCTTGTCATTCCAGATAATTTGTTTTTTAAAAAAAAACCTTTCCTCATAAAATTTCTGTCTTATAAATCAAAATCTGTTGACTTTTTAAGTGTCTATTTCTAGACTGCATTCCATTCAACTGATCTATTTATTGACCTGTATGCTGACCTACAGCATAATAATTGCTTTTATAACTTAGTGAAAACTGTGCTTTCAAGACTACTTTAACTATTGGATAACCTTTGTATTTAATATTGTGTGCACTATATATATTTTTATATATAATATATTAATATATTTATAATATAATATTATATATTTATAATATAATATATGTATTTTATATAATATAATTTATATATTTTTATATATGTATGTAATTGCTTGGGTTGTGGCTACAAGAGAAAAAGGAATAAAGAAAAGAAGGAAGGGAAGGAGAGTGGAAAAATGAAAGAAATATAAAGGAGAGAAAAGAAAGAGAGGAAGATGGAAAGGGGATATTTTACAATTTTACTTAGAATTGATCACTTTTAGTGAAATGAATACAGTTAATAATATTACAATTAGTAATATTTATTTGAAAAAATTCCTCAACAATGATTTTTGTTTTGTTTTCTTCAGTGTAGCAATTTCAAACATTTTATTAAATATATTTGTTATTGAACATATTTCTTCATGAAATTATGAATGACAGTAGTTTCAAAGTTGTGTTAACATACTATTGATAATCTAGAAAATTTCAGTACTTTGGATGCTATGCTTTGACCACAAACCTGAGAATTTGCTGGAGAGATTCATCATTTTTCTTCCTTCATATCTTCTGGGGTGTGTGTGTGTGGATAGTTTAGATGTACTGTTAACAAAGCAGTATATTATGTACAGAAAATATAGATTGCACTTTCCCCTTTCCAACCATCACTATTCTTTACTTGTCTTGGTGCATCATTTCATATCTCTGGTATGATGTTACCATACCTGGAAGTTCAAGGTTCCTTACCATCTTTATAACATATTTGCTCAACCTACTTAGACTAACCTGATATCTGTTTCATTAAACAGATATCATTATTATTAGCATCTTTCCCTCCCTGGTATATTAATTATTTATGATTTCAGAAAAACAATTTATACAATCAAATGATAGACATTAGAGTTTTAACATATTCCAGTTAGAAATCATTTGAACTCTTCTCCAATTCTTAACTTTCAACCTAATGTGATAAGGAGTACCATGTATTTTTTTAGTTTTTGGTTTAAAAATCACTTAAAATAACAAAACGTGGTGTAAGATAATTATTGAGCATAAAATATTTTTAAAAATTTAAAGAGGAAAGAAATATTTTATTATGAGATATAGAAATGTGTCTAATATTACATATTTCTAAATAAAGTATTTAGTCCTTTCAAAAAAATGATAGTTTTACTTCTATTTTGAAATAACACTTCAATGCATAGAGATATGGCTGTGCATGTCTGAAGGGCCACCTTTAGCATTGTGAATTAATCTTGTCAGATCAGTGCACTGTGAGAAGCTAAAGCCACACCTACTCGATCATTTTATTTCAGTAGATTTCACTTTTCTTCTTCCGATTGCCATTTTACTCCCTGGTTGCATTAGTAAAAAGCTTAGTTAAAAGAGTCTCATTGTGAAGAGGAACCAGGAGAAAGCTTTGCTCCAAGGCTAATTCACTATTCTGAAGGGACTGATCCCTGTCTCTCTTACAATGAAAGCTAATAGCTCTGTGGGCCCAATGCACTCAGCTCATCTAGGAAGAAGCTAAAGTAGTGCGATGCAATCAAAGCGCGAGTACAAATGCTATTACTAAATATAAAATACACCTGTACCTACTTGATGTAAAATGTAACTTTTTAAAAAATTAACCAACTGGCATAAGTGCTATTACTAAATATAAAATATGTCCACTCTTAAATGTCTGTTTTTCAATATGTCATATACATCTGACACTGATTATTTCTTATGGTGATATAAATTGGGGTACAATAAGAAAATATTGATCTTTCCTAATTTTTAAATACAAAATAAATCTTGAATCTGGAAATCATCCATCCCCTGAGCCCAAATATTTCTTATAGGATTATGAATACTTAAACACTGCCATCTTAAAATAACCTAATGGCTGCTATGCAATTTTTAGTATTCCAGCATTCTAATATAAAAAGACAAGCTTTCCCATGAAAGATATCCTTGTCCAACATTCACAAGGGTAAGCGGGATTTCCTAAACATGAGTATTGTGTTGCCTCAAGACATGGCCATGCTACACACATCAAGTTATGCAAACAGAAATTCATGAGCAGAGAAAGTTAGTGAAAGAAATTAGGCACATAAAATTCAGAAACGAAGTTCTTGTATAGTTAAGGACAGAAGGGTTTTGCAAGCCTAATTGTGTCACTTGGGGATGGTTCTCCCTCAGTGTTAGAAATAAATGACTATTACAAAACTTTAGTCTTCTTAGATACCACCTCTTCCCAAAATAACATACTATGTCTTCAGGCAATTAATTTTTGTAAACACAGAAATACCATAATGTGAAATTTTTAAACAATTACATAAAGAAAAATCAGTTTTGAGGAGTGGTTTTCAGTTATGAAATGCCTATAATGTGGAAATCATACGCTATTTAGTCTATCATTTCAACCACAAAAATAACATCTTTCAATTTTATTTCAGATTTTGTTCTATATCTAAGGGCAAAATTTGAATTTGTGAAAGTAGTGAGCTATCCTTATGATGAGTTAAATGTGACAATATTTATGCAGAAATATGTGGAAGTTTATGTAAAGCACGTGTGTTCTATCACTTGACAACTTATACAGTGATGTTTGAGATCTCTCTAGCATTTGAGTATGGTCACATACATTGAATTTTAATGACCTACTTATGTTGAAAAGATATGGTAATTTTTCCAAGCTAGTAGAAAGTGGGCTACTTTGAGTTAATTCTTCTTGATGTAATTGGAATAGTAAAGTCAAAGAATTGTATGTCATATTAGACACACACTTGGAAAGAATTGTATGTCATATTAGACACATACTTGGAAAGAATCGTATGCCATATTAGGCACACACTTGGAAATCTTTCTAAGGATTTTAGTTTGCTCTTTAAAAAAAGGATGAAGGTGAATTACAAGAAACCCTACCTACGTCTTTCACACTCTAATGATCTGATTGTGTGATTTTAACAATGAATAGAATAGGCACAATAAGGTATGCACAATATCTTCATCCTCTACAAAAGTTTTTCATTTGGTTAATTCATCTGAAGATGGTTATAACCTTTGAGAGATTTGGAAGCATCAAAACAATTGATGGTGTTTATTATTGAAGGTTAAAATGGATTGTCATTTGCTGAAATATAAAAGATAAACTATGGCACTGATGTTATTTGGAAGTTTCCTTTTATCTGAAAGCAAAAATAACACCAGGATAGTTTGCTTTAAGGCACACACTGTGTGTGTGTGTGTGTGTGTGTGTGTGTGTGTGTGTATACACTAAAAGGAGCCCAAGAAGCTTCACAGCTTCTAGTATTAACTGAGCAACAAATAAGCAGCAAGAATTAATCGAAATGTGTTAATATATAAACTTATTCAATTCTTATAATAGTTCTTTAAGGCAGGTATTTTTATTATTATAAACATTTTGCAAATTACATAGGAACAATCACAATTCATGCTGTAGATGCTAGGATTTGTTGAAGTTGAGAATTTAGTCTACAGATTCTGGCTCTAGGACTCAAAATTAATATGTTAAAATTTTAAAAATAAATGTTGGGTTGAATTTCATCAGTTTTAATCCAAATCGCTATTTTAACTTTTCACAAATAGATTAGATGACATGGGAAATCTTACTTGTCTTGGACAGCTAAACCCTCTGTCTTAAGAGGCTGTCCAGACCAAAGCCTTAGGGTCATTTTATTTTTATCTTATTTCAATTCTTATTTATCTGTGTATATGTATCAACCATTTACTCCCTACCGTGAGTCAATTTACTTAGCACCTATATTAAAATACCATAAACTGAGTGAGTTAAACAATAGATGTTTATTTTCTCATACTTTTGGAAGTAGAGATACTTAAGATCACAGTGGTAGTATGCTTAATTTTTAAAGTGATTGTTGTTTCTCTCTCTTTTTTTTTTTTTCATGACTTACAGACTCTGTCTTTTCACTTTGTTCAGGTGAAGCAAGTGAGGAGAATTCCTGGTGTCTACTCATCTTATGATAGCACTAACTCCATCATAAATTATACATTTCCAAGATTTAACTTAAAATTTATAACTTCTTAAAGGCATTACCTACTAATACCATGACCATGAAAGGTAGGATGTCACCTTGTGAACTTGAGACTAATTGAAATATTCAGCCCATAAATCTCAGATGAGTGTATACTTTGGAGATACAGAGGAGAGCAAGACAGAAAAGGCCTTCTCTGTATATTTACTATTGCATGGGAAAGATAATAAGTAAGACGAATGAATAAAATAGATTATTGCTGGTAACAAGTGTTTGACTTGTGATGGAATGCCAGCTGTTTGGGGGAATCTTCACCTCAGTGGGCTAGCTAAAAGGAACTCCAGGGGGAATGTTCTTAGTTGTAAATGACAACTCTGAGTTAGGAAGATTCTGTTGCTGAGGATTAGAAGAAAAAGGTGTTAAGAGATTATGTCAGAGAAGAAAAAGAAGGCCAAAGACCATGAAGATCACTGCTATTTATAACAAGAACTTCAGCCCTTTTTTTTTTTTTTTTTAGTCTATGCAAAATGGAAGCTGCTAAAAGGATTTTAGGAGAGAAATAACATGATCTAACTTTAATTTTAACAGAATACTTCTGACTGCTTTTCTGAAAATAAGCTGAAAAAGAAAACAAGATCTGGAGCAGAGAGACCAGTTAGGATTCTAACCTGTCAAATTAGTAGTGAGATTAGGCAAATGGGTGCTAATCTTGTCTCCAATGAATTGATCTAATGTTTTAAGTGTTGCACCAAAACAATTTGAATGTGATTTCAATGCAAATTGGGAAAGACGTTCAAGGAACTTGGCAAAGTACACAATACACTAATCTCTGTCAAATTCTTTAAAAGGACAACACAAACAAATTGTATATAAAGCACATATAAATGAAAATTAAAGCATAGCACCAAAGCCATATTTGAACTCTGAAAAGGTATCTGATATACAGCATAAAATTTAAACCTTGATAATAATTGTATAATATAGTAAATACTATCTCTAACATAAAATATAGAAAAGGTTTTTAAAGATACATTCTAAAGATTATTCTCTAGGATCAACGATAGGAAATGATCTGTTGATTTATTCTCATTCTACAAAACAGAAAGAGAAACAAGGCTGAGGCAGAGACTGTGGCCATATGGAAGCGGCAAGGCAATCACCCATGGAGCATTTTGGATCAACAAAGAAATTCTGGGTTCATAAAGCCAACGACACAATCCGCTGTGTCACAGATATTCATATTGTGCAAAATGTTTCCTAAGATTAGTATTGATTGCTGTAAGCCTGGCAATGGAAAAACCCATCCTGACATACCTACCCTATTTGATCAAACCTACCATGGGAGTTGAAATGCAAAAAAGTAAAAATAAAAATAAATAAATAAATAAATAAATAAATAAATAAATAAAAATACAGCAGAAATTGGCAGGAAGTCCTCTGCTTTACTGCCCAAAGTAGTTTAGATGAAAAGTATCTGAAAAATATCCCCCAATATCCCCACAACCTTGGACTCCAGTTGATGATACTATTTAGTGAGGTTTAGGAAATGTGTCCTTGTTGAAGGAAGTGTGTCATTGGAATCCTTAAGTGTTTAAACTCGGGTGCCTCTGCTAGTTAGTGTTCTCTGCTTCATTTAAGATATAAGCCCTCAGCTTCCTAAGCATGCTGCTGTGTCTAAGACTTACTGCCCTATTCTCTAGCCGTATAGACATTTATTCTGGAAACATAATAAAAAATAAGTACCATGGACTGGGTTTCTGCAGGGACCCCTTATTCCGCGGGGTGATGAAAGTTCTGGCCAGGTGGGCAAGGGATTAGGCATGTGATAAATAGAGTTGACACAAAGAAGTGTGGTATCTGAATGTATTCTTAAAAATGGCATCAGACTTTTACAGTCATTGCAAAAGAGAAATGAAAAATCTGGCAGCTCGGTACATCTGAGGTCACCTGAAATACACTGGGTCTAAAACAGTGCCATTTCCTCTGGACTGATGCAGCACCCCCGGGGCTCCAAGCATGGTCGAGCTGCATTGGGCCAGACCAGAGTGGGGGGGGGGGGGGCTGTGGGTGTGCCAACCAGAAGGGTAGAGGCTTGAGGCTCATGAATCTTGAATCTAGAATGCTCAATGCTGACTGCTACACACTGTCTCACACACACATGGGCTGAAGGTCGTGCCCATCCTTAGTAAAAGGCCCACTATGCTAATCTTCTGGCCTAGTAGAGACTTGTCTCTTTCTTGCTAATTCGTAGGAGTGGTTCAGCTACAGTACTTGACTGAGAATGAGGATTCTACTTGACCTTGCCCTGGGATAAGTCTCCCATTCTGTAAGCTTCAAGGTCCTACCCACAATGCTGAAGGCAATTAGCCTGGATGGGTAACATTCCTTACGAAATTCCAAGCCAGGGTTTGCCTAAGATATTGGAATATTGGTAAAGGTCAAAGAGCAATGTCCAATTTTGTCTAGCTATTAATAAATCCTATCTTGGTGGGCACCTAGCATGCGAGTTCGCAAGGACATATCTGGGCTACCTCTGAGCTAGGGGATGCCACGACTGA
>JADRCD010182892.1:0-29711 GCA_019843815.1 Montemys delectorum
AGTATCTGGAGACACAGACAGGTAAAGGAAGTAAAAAGACCAAGAAAATCTCCCATTTGCTACTGTAATGGCATCACTTGGGTGTGGCAGGAAAATGCCCCAAACAGCACATCTGGAAGACTGAGTTTAAAGACCACTGTTCCTAAACAAGAAGCCCTTTACGCACACACGGGAAGCACTTGCTAAAGAGCTAGACCACCAGGTAAGTGGCCACTGTTTTAACTTACCATATTCTTCTGGGACCTGGATGCCAAAAAGTCCCAGGCTCTTCAACTTCTCTAAGGTGTCAACAGGGATTTTTCCCTCCTTGTCAATTTTTCGAGAGTCCACTGACAAAAATAAGTCATCTTGATTAATCAAGTAAAAATAAATAAGATATATTCATATAAGTAAAAGTACACAGAATGTTTTTGTATAGTATATTAGTATCATTGGCAGATAATGTGTAAAACCTAAAGTTGGTTAGTCAGGCTCACTCGGCACGGTGTTGATTTTATGTAATTAAGTATGTAAGAGCTGTATTTTTAAGTGACTGGTACCAGTCACCAGGGTCAAGCTGCAGTGTATCATGTACTTCTAGGGTACAGATCCCTGGGGGCATGCTATCTGCAATGGGTCACCTTGTCTGTATTTTTAAGTGACTGGTGCCAGTCACCGGGTCAAGCAGCAGTGTATCTAGGGTACAGATCCCTGGGGGCATGCTATCTGCGATGGGTCACCTTGTCAACCGAATTTGGAATGACTTAGGATCAAACCTTTGGTGTCCCACTGAAGGAGTTTCTAGGGATGTTCATTTTAACTAAGAAAGAAGACCCTTCCTGAAGGTGGGCAGCACCTTCATAGGCTGCAGTCCCGGATTCCACGAGAAGGGGAGAGGGCGAGCTGAGCAGCTCTGAACTGTCTGTTCTCCTGGCTCTGCCTGGTGTTAGATGTGAGGAGTCAGCGCTAGATCTGTTTCTGTCACTAAATGTTCCCCTCAACGAACTATGGTCTCAAAATACGAGCCAAAAGAACCCTTCCTCCCTACGGAGCAACGTACAGGCAAATTCCGTCACAGTGATGAAGGCAGGAAGTGACACATACGCTACTGGATCTTTAAAATGACTGATACCTTCTCAACCAGTAACTACGTACTGTTGATTGCAACAGTAATCAACTTACACCAG
This sequence comes from Montemys delectorum, assembly GCA_019843815.1. Taxonomy (NCBI): domain Eukaryota; kingdom Metazoa; phylum Chordata; class Mammalia; order Rodentia; family Muridae; genus Montemys; species Montemys delectorum. The sequence continues at coordinate 1,167 of JADRCD010182892.1, forward strand.
AGAGTAAGTACACAGCTCCCAGAATAGTAATGGAAGGTCAGGAGAAACACACTAAGCAGACTGTGCCTGGGCCCAATTCTATCCAGCATTCGGAAGCCCCATTGCCTATACTATACTTCAAAATTCTAAAAACAACGTACTCTGTGTAACACGAAATCACTCACTGAATCAAAATTCATCCTAGGTCTTTTGAGCTGGCTCAGTGGGTAAAGGTGCTTTCTATAAGGCTTACAATCTGAGTTTGATACCTGAGACCTACATAGTCAGAGAGAGCTGACTTTTACAAGGTATTTTGTGAGCTCTACAAACATGCTGTGGCATACATATATGAACATATGAACACACACACTAAAAGTAATATTAAAAACCCTTATACAAAGGTAAATTGAGGTCCTGGCCGAGCATGGAGGCACATGCCTTTAATCCCAGCATTTAGGAAGCAAAGGCAGGCAGATCTCTGTGAGCTCAAAGCCACCTGGTCTACATAGTGAGTTCCAGAACAGCCAGGGCATGTAGCAAGATCCTGTCTCAAAAAACTGAAAGGCAAGGCAGGGCAGGGCAGGGCAGGGCAGGGCAGGGCAGGGCAAGGCAGGGCAGGCCAGGGCAGGCCAGGACCAGCCCAGGCCAGAAAAGTGAGATCTGTCTCCCAAATCAAACACTCCTTCCCCCTCCCCCTAACACCACCCCTATTCTTGAAATGGCAGAATTATAACATGCCTCAAGGAGTCATAGAAGTTACATAAAATCTGATCATTAAAAAGATACGATGAGAATCTTTACTCTCTCTGTATCTGTATCTTGATGACTGTACCCACACAACAGCAATGTATAAGAACACGGACACGCATATGCACCAGTACAGGTTAACTGAGTGAAGAACTGAGTGAAGTCAGCTGGCTTGTACTGTTAGCAATGTCCTGTTTGTGATGTTAGATTGAGTGATCCCAGATGTCACCACTGTAATAAACCAGAAGAGCAGATAGTCCCCAAGAAAGTGCTAGGCCGCAGGTCATGAACAGTTCCTAAAACACCCAGTACAAAGAACCAGAGCGCAATGAAAAAAAAATACATACCTTCTTCAGCAAAGAATTTTTCCAACGGTCCCACAAACTGATTGATTTCACTAAGTTCATCTTGACTAACCTCTGGAAATGGGAAAACTCCTTTCTAAAAATGAAAAACATGCATGACAAATTTAATTGTCAGCAACTTCTCATTGTAATATTTATCAAAAAGGAAAGGGATGTAGATGTAGATGTAGATCTGGTCCCAGGAAGGAGGCAGAAAGATGACTTCACACAATACCTCGGGTATGTCTAGATCTACTTTTCTCCCCATGTAGGTGGGCTGAATCCTAATCTTCAACAGTGGCCTTATCAATAACAAGTGGTGGAGTGAGTCCCATAAGCAAGGAGCCTAGGATTACATTTAGATCTCCTGACATTAGTGTGACATTTATGTGAGCTCAAATGTTCCCAATGGTAAGGACATATTCTGATCATCCTGTGTGTCCCTCTTTGAGCAGCTGTTTCTTGTGTTGTGGATATTAGCTTCCTGTGCTGAGCATGTGAGGTAGCAGGGTCACAGGACAAGATTCAACCCGAGCCTAGCCACTTTTTACATGTATGACAGGATTTGAATGACTTCTATGTCCTTTATAAGTGTGGTTTCTCCTATATAATCCTGTTCATCAGAAAAGTAGCTGTGAGGATCAGAAAAGGACATACTTAGGTCCTAGAATATGAAGTAACCATGCCTGTGTTAGATTCCAGCTCTTCTGGCCACTCTCTTTTCCTGGAGAATGACTAGGCTTCTAATCACTAGTGGCCAACTTGCCAGAATTCCCTGCTGGCCTATGAAATCATCCCATATGGCTTGAGGACCTGGCCCTCCAAGCTCTAGCTACTCCTCTAGTTGCTTGGGATATGGTGTATATTTGGAACCATGGCTGCTCACAGGTTTCCAGGCTCAGGAACTCCCTTATCTCCTTGGTTCCTCTCATCAAGGGGAGCCCTCAATTGTCCCTACCCTGTCTTATTACTCATGTCCCTGACTTCTCCACATTAGCAATGTTCCAGAATCTATTTTTGCTCCTCTCTGGCCCAAGAACAAGAGGTTCATGGGCCTCTATCCAAAAGAGACAAGTGACTTAAGAGAATATGCTGCTATCCACCAGCACTCACTCCAGCAGACTAATTAAAAGGGAAACATCGTTCCTTTTGGCACTCTAAGCCTCTCAGAACAAGGCAGCCCACTTCATGGAGGCTCAAAGCACTTCAGACTCCGTCACCTACTCTGGGTGAAAGGGCTGTGTGAGAGGAAGGTGGTGTCAATCCCAGTGGGCAAACTAGGCAAGAACAGACAAACTGGCAAATAGCTGGTATTCAGACATACTTATGAGGGTAAAAACTTCAGGAGCCCAGGCACAGTGAGGCACACCTTTAATCCCAGCACTTGGAAGGCAGAGGCAAGTGGACTCCTATGAGTTCAAGTCAGCCTGGTCTACAGAGTGAGTTCCATGCTAGTCAAGACTACACATCACAACCCAAATACAATCTCTCATAGCAAAACCCAAAAAATTAAACCAAAAATATCACGGGTGATGCTGGGGCCAGAAGGGCAACAAAAACTGAATGAGGCACAGCATAGGTGAGGAGTGTACTATCAATTAGCATCTTTCAAGCTGATAACGCAACAGAACCTGTTATTCACGTAACCCTGCTGCAGAAGCCAATTATATCAGGCAAGGGGTGGTAACTAAGTCTGTCAGCGCCACACAAACCTCACCCATCCAACCTCCCACTTGCCCCTGGGACAAACTAGAGGCCAACTAAGTGTATATGTCAGCCACTGACTGGCATGGATAGCTGGGATGCACTCTCCCCTCAGATTCTGTACCACTGTCTTTGTCCTAGTCAAGGATAGCTGGGATGCACTCTCCCCTCAGATTCTGTACCACTGTCTTTGTCCTAGTCAAGGCTCAGAAATGCTCTGAGAGCTGGCGTTTGTCCGATCCAGGATGTAGCAGTGAAGTTAGAAGTAGTCAGACCTCAATATAACTTGAAGATAGACAAAGATTTACTTACTATAAGATTCAATGTGACAACGAAAATAAGAAGAATCAAAGGTGTTACTGGAGAATGTATTGAAAAAGTTGAATCACAGAGTAGCCATTATCTATGGTAAACAGGCTGCTGGGAGAGGCAGGGCTGGATGGGATCCAGGGGAGATTGCCATATTTGCCTATTAAAGATGCTTATTAGACATCTGAGAGTGGATGTGGAGCAGAAAGGTAGACTTAAGTCTGGAGTTAAGAGAAGAACTCAAGTTGAAAAATAAACTTGAGTCATAAGAACGGAAGTGTCATTTAAAACTAGAACACTGAGTTAGGTCATTGAGGGGCTGGTCATGATGAAAAGAGAGGCCCACAGGCTTCAATTTTAGAGAAATTGAGCATTGCTAGGTATGGCACACAACTGCAATCTAGCTCTCTGGAAGGAAGGCAGGAGGCAGGAAGATCTTGAGTCCCAGCGAGATTGTCTCAAAACAAGTAATCAATACACTGGCCACCTCCACATTAAAATAAGAAGAACAAAACGACACAAACAACAACACTCCCTCTGACTTCAACTGGGCCACCAGAAACACTGGACAGGGTGGGAAGCCAAGGAATCTGCAAAGGAAATAAAAGAGAAAATGCTTTTTTTCAGAAACCCGAGGACACTTCAAAGTTCTCGCTTTGAACTTTGCAGCAGGGCAGCCACTCTCAGTCCGAGTCTTGACTTTTGCTTTAATGAAGTCAGTCAGACAACACGAGAAAACTGTTGTAAAGAGAACATATAGAAAGAATCAAATTTATCGAAAAGTGCAATCAGAACAATAATTAAGTACTTGCCTGCATTAGCTACCAATGCTGGGTGGGGTGGGAATGGGAATGAGAAGCGCTTGCTTGGATCTGGGAGTGTGGAATAGACTGCTGGCCACTGGGCCAAAGCCTGAGGGCACAGGTTCAAGATGCGGAATTATCCTTGAAAAGTGAGAAAGTTAAGTTCTAATCAGCACGTCAGCCTTTGCTAGGGGTAGACAGCTCATAATAGTATAGAAAGTAGAAGGCATCGGGAGGACAGCTGACCATTGAGATTCCCACTAGCGACAGAAATGTAAAAAGGTGATGGGTGATGAAGGGTAGATTTAAAGACTGAAGGGGATAAGTGATGGCTGCACTCTTCCTCTTGCCTTGGAAAAGCACAAGAACCCAAGCCCCTCAGCGCCCTCTGCCCCTGGATGTGGGCAAAATGGTTCCCACACTTCAAAGTTCTCGCCTTGAACTTTGCAGCAGGGCAGCCACTCTCAGCCCGAGTCTTGACTTTTGCTTTAATGAAGTCAGTCAGACAACACGAGAAAACTGTTGTAAAGAGAACATATAGAAAGAATCAAATTTATCGAAAAGCCTCCTCACGCTTAATGTCATAAGGGCATCACGACCTCGAGGTTGCTCCAAAGTGGGTTGTGGATCTCTGAAAAGGGAAAGGAACCTTGGAGTGCGCTTCGGAGCTGAAGAGAGAACAGAGAAGCGGCACAGAATAAAATGTTTCGAAATCATAGTAGGAATAAAAAAAAAATATGGAAAGAAAAAAAAATCATATTTCCTTGCCGGAACATAGGAATGTCTTCATAATGACCTCTTCAATGATTCCCCAAACTTCCCTGACAAGAAACAGCTAGCAAGGCAAGTGTGATAGAGCACTGTAAACCTGAACTCTGGAGACTGATGCAGGAGAACCGAGTATTCAAGGCATGCCTGGCTACAGAGCGCGTTCAGAGACAGCGTTGGGCTACTACTTAATGAGACCCTGCCTCAAAAACCACTGTGACACTACTTAGGCCACATCGCCGATGAAAGGTGGGAGCAGAGAACACGGCAGTCGCCTCTTACCTGCTCGATGTTGCCCAGGAAGAGCTCCTTGGCGAACGAGCGGCTCTGCAGGCTGGTGTGCAGCGGCCGGCGCCTCGCCGTGAATTCCCTCAGCACCCGGGAAGCTCGCGCCGCAGCTGCCGCCGCAGTCACCCCACGCGAGAACAGGACAGACCCAGACATGCCGTTCGCGACTTCAGCCTTCCAGTCACCGGAAGCCCCGCCGCGATTCCTTAAGACGCAAATCACCCGCGTCGGAGGAGCCCTCAGCTAGCCGGGCATCCAAGGTCTCACCCTGCAGCTCTGCAACCGGAAGCTAGCTCGCACTTCCTGATGACGCAAGGGCTGCGCCGCCTGGTGATGACCCCTGAGCACATCTGGAGGAAACCTTGATCGAGGCTGTTGGACAGGTCGTTCCAGATTTTGTTTAATAAATGTATCCTACGCCAAGCATTGCTGTATGTAATGTCTGAGTATGTAATTTAGAAATTGTAATTTTTAAAATTCATCCGAACAGGTTAGGAAGTGTGTGTGTGTGTGTGTGTGTGTGTGTGTTCTTTCTTGTTATACTGACAGTAAGAAAACGAAAATACTTAGAAGTCAAGTTGCAAAACTACCACCTGGACTTCCAAAACACAACCCTAGTGCCTGTGTGCTATTCTCACCACATGCCCTAAAGAGCAGAGTAGATTTCAGCAAATAAACCTAGAAGTAGAACTTTTGTTATTCTCATCTCACTTAATATAGGACTTAGAATATTGCTAAATGGGTGTAGCAAAATGACAAGGGACTCATCTTACTAACCCACTTCTGCCTAATTCTCTTAAATATGTGAGTGAAGTGGTATCATTTTGTATGTGAGATTGCATTGAAGCACTTAGAGCATACTGTTTCATCCTTTCCTGAACCTGCCACTCCCTGTGTTGTGCACCAGCTAATCTGGTCCCTATTGGCCACAGTCTTCAGACACTTGCTTTCTTCACCACTTCCTGGACAAGGCACTTCCCTTGGCTCAGTGTCCTTCCCTATGAAACTATAAACAACATGTTTGTTTGTTTTGTATGATTTATTTATTTTCTGTGAATACACTGTTGCTGTCTTCAGACACACCAGAAGAGGGCAATGAATCCCATTACAGATGGTTGTGTGCCACCATGTGATTGCTGGGAATTTAACTCATGACCTCTGGAAGAGCAGTCAATGCTCTTAACCGCTGAGCCATCTCACCAGCCCTGGTTTGTTTTTTAAAATGAATCTTTTGTTGAGGAGGTAAGACAAGGCAGGGCCTGGTCCAGCTGGCCCAGCTCTTACATCAGGCTTTATTCATATGTCTGTTGTCTTCATTTTAAGCAGGTTGTCATGAGAGACCAATGTGGCATCAGCTGTTTCAAGATGACTCCTTCAAAAAGACATGCAGTCTTAAGACAAAAAGAAAGTATGTATTCCCCATTGGCGACTGCACAAGGAACTTCCCAAACTATGTATCCCAGAGCCTCACTATTCTTTTCCTTTTATGCACAAAAAGCAAGTAAGAACAATTAGCAAGAAATGAAACTACAGAAGCCAAAAAGCAAGATCAATATGTTTAGAGACTCTCCCAGGTCCTAGCACTACAAACTGGGTCATTGTTCCCATTTTGGCAGGTTGGGGCCTATGTACTGAGTTCTAAGGTCAGAATGGTTCCTCTGACATGGCATCAGTTGAGTCAGTGTCTCAGGGGCTACTAAGGCCACATTTTAGTCATGAGAGCCAAGGAACTACTTGCCCTAGCCTAGACTGAATCTTAGTAGACTGCCTCTCAAAAATATATTTATCTATCTATCTGTGTGAGAGAAGTAGCAGGCTAGGCACATGTGTGGAGGCCAGAAGATAATTTCTCAGGGATCGAACCCTGATCTCCAGGCTTGATGGCAAGCGACTTCACTCATTAAGTTGTCTCTTGCTAGCCCACAGACTGCCTCTTTAAAGCTTGGCATCAGTACTATAGCCTCTGTTCCAAACTATCTGAGATCTCCAGGTGTCCCAGGAGTCCTCACACAAGTGTAACCAGCCAGTGTTGCTTTCTTTTTTAGGAGTTGCCTTGATCATGGTGTCTCTTCACAGCAACAGAACACAGACTAAGGTACCTAGTGCAGTGGGAACTTCCTAAAATACATGAAAGTGATCTCAGTGATGTCTCCAAAAGTGGGAAGGCAACTTTCCATCTCTCATTACCAAGCAGAGCTTCCAGTAGCAAGCCTGGGTTATATCCAAGAGTCCTTGGAACACTTAGCTCTAAATGTGATGTTTCTATCAGATATTCTATCAGCTAAAGAGGTGCCATGGAAATGCTCCAAACAACCCAGGCTGTTGCCAGTATAGTAGTTTGTTCTCTGCAAACTGACCAGAAGACTTCATTGCTGAAGACAAACCCACACAATTATTCAAACTTGGAGAGGTCTAGTGGGTGCCTATGTAGAACCTTCACCCCTATCTTCTAGAGTCCTGGGTATGGAAAGTTACTCTGCAGGCTACCAAAAGAGAAACATATACACCAACACAGCCACACCCTTTGATCTGCAGTGTTGTCTTGCCTGCAAAATATGCTAGGCCACACAAACTAGTAGGAGTAGCAAACCAGTGTCTAATTTGGACGAGGCCCACTCTACAAGATAGAACCCATACCCAACACTGCTTGGTTGCCCAAGAATCAGAGACTAGATAGCCCAGAGAATACCACTGATCTTAAAACACAGTAGTGATAAAAATGACTGTTAATGATATTCTGCCAAACTCATAGATCAGTGCCTTATTCAGCCATCATCAGAAAAGCTCCCTCTTCCAGCAGATGGGAACAAACACAGAGATGCACAACCAAATAGTATGCAGAGAGAGAGAGTCCTTGGAACACTTAGCTCTAAATGTGATGTTTCTATCAGTCATCAGCCCCCTGCTTCAAAGCTCAGGAGGATCTGCAGAAGAGGAGGCATAAAGAGTGTAAGAGCCAGAGGGGATGGAGAACACAAGGAGAACTATGCCCTGTAAGTAAACTGAACAAAGTTTGTACGGACTCACAGAGACTAAAGCCACAGGATCTGCCTGGGTCAGCACCAGGTCCACTTTGTACATGTTATGGCCTTCAGCTTAGATTTTATGGGGGGGCCTCCTGCGTGTGGGGTGAGCAGGTCTCTGATTCTTGTGTCTTCTCTTGGGCTCTTTCCCTTATGTTGGGTTGCCTTGTCCAACCTTGATGAGGTGGTCTTCGTTTTACCGTACTATATTTTATTTTTGTGTGCTTTGTTATTATCTCTTAGAAGCCTCTTCTTTTCTAATGAAAGACAGAAATGGGATGGGTTCAAATGGGAGGAAAGAGAGGAATGCAGGGAGGGAAACTGTAATAAAGGTATATTTTATGAGAAAATATTTTCAATAAAAGGGAAATCTTTTTATTTTCCGTGTGAATATATTGCCTACATAGATGAATGTCCATCATGTGTTTTCTGGGCTAGGAGTGGCCAGGTAAAGATGCTAGAACCCCTGGGACTGGGCTTACAGGTGGTTATATGCTTCCATATGGGTGTTGGGAACTGAATCAGGTCAAATATAAGAGTACCAAGTGGGGCTGGAGAGATGGCTCAGCAATTGGGAGCACTGACTGTTCTTCCAGAGGTTCTGGGTTTGATTCCCAGCAATGACATGGTGGTTCACAACCATCTATAATGGGGGACCGATGCCCTCTAATGGTGTGTCTGAAGACAGCGACAGTGCACTCACATACATGAAATGAATAAATGAATTTTAAAAAAAAGAGTATCGAGTGTTCTTGTGCCAGCAGAGCCGCCTCTCCAGTTCCTCCAATGACTTTAAAGCCCAGTTTATTTTTTAGTACTTGTGCAATTGAACTTCTGGGTGTGCAATAGCCATACTTAGACGCCTGTACCAATGTAGGCAGAGGAACTGAAAAAGAGGACAATCAAACATTTTTCCCTCCAAGATTATCCAACTCATGTGGGACTATGGGTTGGTTTTTGTTGTTGTTGTTGTTTGTTTGGTTTTTTATCTTGTATTTATGGTAAGTCACCTGTCCTATTGTTCAGAGAGCCTTGGAAATCCCATTGTGTGGTTTCTAACTAGTTTAAATTTAAAAAGAAGTGAATCAGTACACAGGAAAATATCTTCAGTGCTTCCAAGTTGTGGTCAAGCAAGACCTCTGATTCATTCTCAACGTATGAAATTACTGATATAAAAATGAAAAAGAATAAAAGATCCAGAGGCTCCTTCTAAGTCCAAGTGATTCTTAAGGATCAAACTGGCCTCGAAGAGTCAGGTTGAGGTGGGGTTCATTTTGTCCACCTGCATGGTCATAAATAACCACAAATTAAAATGATTGACATACCACAAAACTAAAGTAGACTTTAAAGGGAACAAACAAAGGTTCAGCCTTAAACAGGCTTTCCCATTAAATCCTGTGTATGAGCTACTGCATACCTGATAAAATATCAGAGCCACCCAGTTGTGATAAAAATAACACTATTTAGATAGTTTGTCTGAATCTATCATTAACTGCAGCCTCACCTCACACTTTGGTTTTCTTATAGGATTGTCTTTCTTTTATCATATTTCTCCACCAAATTCCTTTTTTAAATTATTATTTTTATTAAGTTATTTTATTTTATGTGCATAAAATGTTTTACTTGCATGTATGTCTGTGTACCGTGCACGTGCCTGGTGGTTACTCAGGTCAGAAGAGGGCATCAAACCCCAGGAACTGGAGTTATAGACAGTTGCAAGACACCATACGGATGCTGGGAATTGAACTGGGGTCCTTTGCAAGAGCAGGCAATTCACCTAACTGTTGAATCCTTTCCCCAGCACCTTAAACCACATTCTTACTATCTCACACACAATATGATTTTAAAAAAACAATCCAAGTGATTGCACCCATAAAGGATGATTCTTCTAAAATAAGCACACACTGCCGTGGTTTTCTTCACTTTCATTCTTTCTGTGGTCACTGATTGATACAATATTACTCTTGCTTAAACCTTGTATTGTTTATTTTACTGATACTTTGATTTCTTTTTATTGGTTATTTTATGTATTTGCATTTCAAATGTCCCTCTTCCGAAAACCCCCATCCCATCCCCCTCCACTTTGCCTCTAAGAGGGTGCTTCCCATGCACCCACTCACTCCTGCTTCACCACTCTAGCATTCCCCTACACTAGGGCATAGAGCCTCTACAGGACCAGGGCCTCCCCTCCCATTGATGCCAGATAAGGCAATCCTCTGCTACATATGCAACTCGAGCCATGGGTCCCTCCAGGTATACTCTTTGGCTGGTGGTTTAATCCCTGGGAGCTTGTGGGGAGGAGGTCTGCATTAGTTGATATTGTTGTTCTTCCTATGGGGTTGCAATCCCCTTCAGCTCCTTCAGTCCTTCCACTAACTCTTCCATTGAGGTCCTCAGGTTCAGTCCAATGGTTGGCTGTGTCTATCTGCATCTGTATTAGTCAGATGTTGGCAGAACCTCTCAGAGGACAGCTATACCAGGCACTTGTTAACAAGCACTTCTTGGCATCAGCAATAGTGTCTGGGTTTGGTGTCTGCAGATGGGTTGGATCCCCAGGTGGGGTAGCATTTCCTTCAGTACCTGCTCCATTTTTTGTCCTTGCATTTCCTTTAGACAGGAACAATTCTTGGTTAAAAATTTTGAGATGGGTGCATGGCCCCATCCCTCAACTGGGGGCCATGCCTATCCACTGGAGGTTCTATCTCCCTTTTGTTGGGTATTTCTGCTAATGTCATCCCCATTGGGTCCTGGAAATCTCTTGCTTCCCTGGTGTCTGGGACTTTCTAGTGCCTCACCCCAGTTCTCCACTGGCACATATTTCTATTTATTTTCCTGACCCTCTGGACTTCTCTCCTGTCTCTTCCCATATCTGATCCTGCCCAGCCTTTTTTCCTTCCCCCTCCTCTCTCCCAGATCCCCCTCCCTCTACCTCCCATGATTATTTTGTTTCTCCTAAGTAGGATTGAAGCACTCACCCTTTGGTCATCCTTCTCGTTAAGCTTTATATGGTCTGTGAGTTGTATCATGGGTATTCTGAGCTTTTGGGCTAATAACCACTTATCAGTGAGTACATACCATGTGTTTCCTTTTGTGCGTCACTCAAAATATCACCTCACTCAAGATGATATTTTCTAGTTCCATCCATTTGCCTGCATACTTCGTGAAGTCATCATTTTTAATAGCTAAGTAGCATTCCATTGTGTAGATGTACCACATTTTCTGTATCCATTCTTCCACTGAGGGACATCTGGGTTGTTTCTAGCTTCTGGATAATATAAATAAGGCTGCTATGAACATAGTGGAGCATGTGTCCTTGTTATATGTTGGAGCATCTTTTTGGATATATGCCCAGGAGTGATATAGCTGGGTCTTCAGGTAGAACTATTTCCAGTTTTCCGAGGAACCCCTAGATTGATTTTCAAAGTGGTTGTACCACCTTGCAAGCCCATCAGCAGTGGAGGAGTGTTCCTCTTCCTCCACATCCTCCACAGCATCTACTGTCCCTGAGTTTTTTTATTTTAGCCATTCTGACTGGTGTGAGGTGGAATCTCAGGGTTGTTTTGATTTGCATTTCCCTGATGACTAAGGATGTTGAACATTTCTTTAGGTACTTCTAAGCCATTTGGTATTTATCAGTTGAGAATGCTTTGTTTAGCTCTCATGTTATTATTATAATGAATTGGTTAATCTACTAAAGATAACCACAGAGAAGGCACCAAAATGTGTCCGGTGTATTTCAAGAATATAAATTAAGTGACTTTCTCTTGGATTAGTTTGACCAAGAGTGAAACTAAAATTAAATTCTCCACTTCTCTCCCTCTGTCTGTCTGTTTTACTGGCTTGTCTGCAGTCTGTCTGTTGTGTGTGACTAATCAGATCTGTCTCTATTTCCTGTGTCTGTTCTGTGTCTCTGTATGTGTGTGAACCTACCTGTCCCTAAAAATGTGCTCTGCTCTGCATTTCTTGAGCAACACATGAAGCAGCATGGGAAGAGAACGAAGGATCCTTTACAGGAATCTTCAACATAGGTTTTCATTTTGTTCATTTTTAGACAGTCTCACAATGTTGCCCTTGCTAGCATGTAACTCACTGTGTAGACTAGGCTGGTGTCTGACACAGAAACCCATCTGCTTTCCTCTATTGCTGGAATCTCTTTGTAATCAGTACTGAGATACTGATGAGAATGGAAGAGAATTGTCACTAGTAGACTGAAGCCAGGCTAGCTCCTGACAGGAGTCCAGTTTGCAGCTTCATTTTATTCTCTAAAACCACAAGGTGGCACCAGCAGGCAAGGAAGTGGGATTTTTTTTTTTTTAATTTTTTATTATTTTATTTTGTTCTATTTATTTATTTATTTATTTAGGTTTTTGAGACAGTGTTTTTCTGTATAGCCCTGGCTGTCCTGGAACTCACTCTGAAGACCAGGCTGGCCTCAAACTCAGAAATCCGCCTGCCTCTGTCTCCCAAGTGCTAGGATTAAAGGCGTGGCGCCACCTCTGCCTGGCTGGAAGTGGGATTTTTTTTTTTCCAGACAGAGGCTAGTTAGCTTTTTTTATATATATAAAGGCACAAGTTACAGTTTGGCAGGTGTAAGTTTTTGTGATCAGGCTCCTGAGATCAACACCTGCCTTACGGCTTCAGCTTTGCAGTTGCCCTGGCCCCTATCCAGAATAAGAGTTAGACGACTGAGGTTGGGATTTAGGTAGATTAAGGTCAGGGTTGTGTGTAAAGGCTAGAGGGTGGCAGCTGGAGGGCTAGGGGGTTAGCGTTAGGTTAGGATTAGGGCTTGGATTATAGTTTGGGGTCGACAAGGGTTAGGGAGGTTTTAGGGTTAGGGTTAGGATAAGGATAAGGTAGGTTCAAGGTTTAGGATCTAGTTTAAGGTGTCTACCAACAGAAACATCAGCTCCTGTATGCATAAATGGCTTTCATGAGGACCTAATTATTTGAAACTGTAATATAAAGTTTATCAACAGACATTGACTGAGTCCAGTACACACTCACGGAATCAAGTGTCTGATTCAAGCAATCATTATCAATTAAGAATAATAACCAAGTCTGCCCATTCTGTTAGAGCTGGAACTTTGTGCAGGAGCATGTGTGATTACACAGTGAAGAGATGGGACTCATACTGCTTCTTGGGAGAGGCATGAGCCTCAAGTTCCTTCTTAGGATGTCAATGACAAAAATGATTTCACCGTCTTTGTACTTAGAGGAACTCAGATAGTTCCACCTAGCTCACTGATAAAACTCTAGTCAGGGATGCCTAAATCACTGGTGCTTGTGGCCTCTGTGTTAATGTCCAAGCTGGCTGCAAACAGCCCCCCATCACCACCACACACACCAAATTTTATCCATTGGGTTTTTAAAAACATACACAATCTTTTGAGTGTGGCTGTAAGAATTACCTCTCTCTATCAGAAGATTTCAGGATTTTCTTCGTTATCTCACATTGAAACCTGACAGCTTTTAAACAGAAATTGAATAGTTTACAGAAATATTAAATGGAATGGAATACAACTGATGATGCTTTACAGGAACTCATTCAGCAACAAGTTATGTCTAACTCAAATTCCTCTTCTATGGAAGCTTGCCTGCATAATTACCTATCTAATCATATTATCTCCCAGATAGGCAGCATCTCCTAATCATAAACTTCAACTCACAATCATAAACATCAAAGAATTCGAGTAGTTTAAAGAAGACACAAGCCTAGTAGTGGTGGCACATGCCTTTAATCCCGGACCTTGGGAGGCAGAAACAGATGAATTTCTGAGTTCAAGGACAGCCTGGTCTACAGAATGAGTTCCAGGACAGCCAGGGATATACAGAGAAACCCTGTCTCAAAATACCCCCAAAAATAAATAAATAAATAAATAAACAAATAAATAAACAAACAAACAAACAAATGCCAGAAAAAATGGGAGAAAACACATATATATAGCCAAATTAGAATTTGAAGACAATCTTGGATGTGAAAGCTGAAATCAATAGAAAGAAATATGGGAGAGAACTCAAGCTGAAGTGAAGATAAAAGTGAAAAACAACACAATTAGATCATTCAGAAGAAAATGTTGGGCTGGACGGTGGTGGGACATGCCTTTAATCCCAGCACTTGGGAGACAGAGGCAGGTGGATTTCTGAGTTTGAGGCTAACCTGGTCTCCAGAGTGAGTTCCAGGACAACCAGGGCTACACAGAGAAACCCTGTCTTGAAAAACAAACAATCAAAAAAACAAACAAAAACAAAAAAACAAAAAAAAAAGAAGAAAGAAAGTGTTATGAATAGAATGGATCAAGTAGAAGATAACACATCAGGAATCAAAAATAAAATAGAGAACGTACATTACACAAGCAAAGGATATAAAAAAATTAATGGAAAGGAGAAAATGAAAGGAAGACCTGTGGAGCACCATTAAAAGACCAAGTCTTCTAGTTATACGCATACATAAAGGAGAATGATCCCAGGACAACGTTGTAGACCAAGTCTTTAACAGGACTATAGAGGACTTCTCCAAATGAAGGAAAGACATACCCACACAGATACAAGAAGCAAATAAATTCTCTATGTATATCATAGTCAAAACACTAAATATACTAAACAAAGAACAAGTATTGAAAGATACAAAAGAAAAAAATGAGAGACAGATATAAAGAAAAAACATCAGAACAACGACCAATTTCTCAATGAAACTGTAAAAGTCAGTAGAGCCAAGAGCAACACCCTCCAAATTTGAGACAACCACAGATGACAACCTAGACTACAGTGTCCAGCAGAAAGTATCTATAGTTGAAAAACAAAAAAAAATATTTCCATGATGTGAACAGGATTTAAGAATTCATGCCAATCAAACCACCACTACAGAGAATACTGGAAACCTCAGGACCAAGGAGAGAAATAAGTATAGCCAAGAGAATATAGAAAGAATAAAAATGAAACTATAATCACTGAAACACAAAATATGACTAAAAAATAGATAAAACAAAAAGGACCGTAATCGACAAATGCCTTTAAATAATAACTTTAATATTAATGGCCTTAACCCCCTAATCAAAATATAGAATCTAGTTGAGTGGGTTAATAAATAAAATCTATTTTTCTGTTATCTACAAGAAAATCATATTTAAAAGTATAGGCACCACTTAAAGTGAAAGGGTGTAAAGGAGGCAAGTAGGCATTGCTATCTCAATACTGAGAAAACAGACTCAAAACCAAAACTTACCAGAGGAGATAAAGGACACGTATTCTGATCAGTGGGAAATTAAACAATAAGGCATTGAAATCCTAAGCATGAGAATATCAAATTCTGGTGGAACCACATACTCATTAAGGACACAGATTAATTTCAACAATTAATACTGAGCAATTCCAACACCACACTTGTTTCAATGGGCAGATCATCTGAACGAAACCTAGAGAAATACCGTAATTAAATGATATCATTCATCAGATGGGTCTAATATTTTACTCACATACAAGGGAGCCCATGGGAACTTCTCTAAAACAAGCCACATCCTGGGACACAAACCCAATCTTTAAAAAACCTAGAAATTTTTAAATAATTGTATTCCTTATCTGATCACAATGCAATAAAACTTAAAGAACAGAAAACAAAACTCTAGTGAGTACACAAACTCATGAAGATTCAACCGCTCATTATTGAATGATGAATGGGTTAAGCAAAAACTCAAAAAAGACAATTTAAAATTCCTAGAAGTAAATGAAAGTGAAAATACAACATAACATAACCACTAGTAAATATTAAAAGCAATCCTAGAAGGAAAATATACAGATCCAAGTGCCTCCATTAAAATATCAGAAAGAGGCTCTGAGCAGTCTGCTGTCCCTGGTGGATCTCTAGTATCATCTCACCTCTCTGCCCACCTTCATCAAACCTGTGGATCCTGAACCACACAGGCCTGATGCTCTGGAACCATACAACCCAAGGATACCCATCAGAGGCCTGCCACACCAGGACCATTGAGGTTAACTCCCTCCCAATACATACTACAACAGGAACATCCAGGAACCAAAGCCATCCAGATGGCTAAAGGCTCTAGAAAGAACACAATCAAGAAAAACCAGGGCAATATGAAAACTTTAGAACCCAACTACCCTACTACAGCAAGCTCTGGATATCCTAAGTACAAGAAAATGACCTTAAATCCAATCTTATAAAGATGATAGAGGCCTTTAAGGGGGAAATGAATGAGTCCCTTAAAGAAATACAGGAAAATATAACCAAAGAGGTAGACGTCTTTAGAGAGGAAACAGGCAAATCCCTTAAGGAAATGCAGGAAAATACACTTAAACAGATGATGGATATGAATAAAACTGTTCAAGACCTGAAAAATTGAAATAGAAGCAATAAAGAAAACACAAACTAAGGGAATCCTGGAGATGGAAAACCTAGGAAAAAGAACAGGAACAACAGATGCAGCATCACCAACAGAATATAGGAAATGGAAAAGAGAATATCAGGCATAGAAGAAACAATAGAAGAAATTGATACATCAATCAAAGAAAGTGTTAAATCTAAAAAATTCCTGACACAAAACATCCAGGAAAACTAGGATAGCATGAAAAGACCTAACCTAAGAATAATAGGAGTAGAAGAAGATGAAAAGTCCCAACTCTAAGGATCAGAAAATTTTTTTCAACAAAGTCATAGAAGAAAACTTTCAGAGCTTAAAGAAAAAGATGCCTATAAACACACAAGAATCCCATAGAACACCAATTAGACTGAATTTTCCTGCTACATAATAATCAAAACACAAAACCTACAGAACAAAGAAAAAATATTAAAATCCACAAGGGAAAGGGGCCAGATAACATACAAATGCAGAATTATCAGAATTACATTTGACTTCTCAACAAAGACTCTACAAGCTAGAAGGGCAACTGCTAGAAAACCACAGATGCCAACCTAGAGTAATATATACATCAAAACTCTCAATCACCATAGATGGGAAAACAAGATATTTCAAGACAAATCCAAATTTACACAATTTCTATTCACAAATTCAGCCCTACAGAAAATACTAAAAGGAAAAATCCAACCCAAGACTATCTCCCAACACCAGTGGACTCAGTTCCCCAATAAAAAGACACAGGCTAACAGAATGAATGAGAAAACAAGATCCATCACTCTTCTGCATGCTGGGAACTGAACCTGGGTCCTCTGCAAGTATGCACAACTGTTGAATCATTGTTCCAAGTCCCACTTTATCTTGATTTAGCTTTGGTAGGTTGTATATATCTACAGATGCATCCACGTCTTTTAGATTTTCCAGTTTGGTAGAATGCAGATTACTTTTTTACATATATTCTTATGATTCTCTAAATTTCCTTAGTGTCTGTTGTAATATCTGTCTTTTCACCTCTAATTTCATCAATTTGGATAATATCTTGTACGTGAATTGCTTCACATGGAACCATCAAAGAAAGAGAGACACTCCAGATGGAAGTAGCCTTAAGGGGCCCTGGAATAGCCTCAGAGGACCCAGAGCAGTCTTGCAGAAGCTTTTATTGTTACACAAAAGGCCTTTTAGTAAGTCAGTTCCACACACCAAAACCTCTTTCTGCATAGAAACAGATTCTTTGTTCAATAATAGGTTTGGTCTAGGAGTTGTCTGAAGGAACCATTTCCTGAGCATTTCTCAGTCAATACAAGACTGAGGTCATGCAAAGGCTCTGAAGTTCCCAGAGGAAGAGCAACCCCATGAAGCTCTGGTTATTTACAAAAAATTACTCCAAAGCCTAGGTACCATCACCCTGGAGTTCATGCCAGAAACATCAACTTCACTCCCCCCCCCCCCCCCCGCAACTTTCGGAAAATAAGTGAAACAATTCTAGTGAAAACTCTAAGACACCAAAAAAGAAACTGAAGAAGATATCAGAAGATTAAAATGCTCATGGATTGGCAGGATTTTGTTAAAATAGTTGTCCTACCAAAATCAATCTTCAGGTTAAACACAATTCCCATAAAAATTCTAATGTAATCATTCACAGAAATTAAGAAACAAATTAAATTTCATATGAAAATACAGAAGACCCACGATAGCCAAAACGATCCTGAAAATCAAACAAACAAAAAACTGCTGGAGGTATCACCCAGTACCCAGTACCCAGACTATAGAATATATTACAGAGCTATAGTTATGAAAACAGTATGGCACTGGCATAGAAACAGATTTACTGTTCAGCAGAATAGGAGGAAAGACCCACAGAAAAACTCCTACTCCCAGATTCTTACAGTAAATTGATTTCAAGCAAGAAACCAACAAAATACATTAGAGAAAAGACAGAATCTTCTACAAATGGTCCTGGTCAAACTTGATAGCTGCCTATAGAAAAATGAAACTCACCGTTCATCTCTTGCTATGCACAAAATTCAACTCCATATGGATCCAGAACTTATGCTTCAACGTAAGACATGATAGATAGATGAAAGAGTAGGTAAAATATTTGAAATCACTGACACAGGAATGAATTTTCTGAACAGAATTATGGTAGTACCAACATTAATACCAATACTTAATAAATGAGACCTCATCAAACAGTGGAATAAAAAGGCATCCTATAGAACAAGGAAAAATATTGCACCTATACATCTGACAGAAGATTAATATTTATAGCTTATAAAGAATTTAAAAATCAAATAACAAAATGAACAACCAAATTTAAAAATGGTACATAGAACTAAACAGGAAGTTCTCAAAAACATGAAATATAAATGGCCAAGAAATGCTTTTTAAAATGTTCAACATCTTTAGCTAACAGGATAATACTAATTAAAACTTTGTGGAGGTTTAATCTCACTCCAGCCAAAATGGCTGAGAAAAAAACAAGAAACAAGTTCTGGCACAGATGTGGGGAAAGGGGAAGACTTTGTCTCTGCATGGGGATGCAGACTGGCACAGCTACTGTGGAAATTACTGTGAAGTGCCTCAAAAAGCTAAAAGTAGATTCACTGTAGGATCCAGCCACATCGTTGAGTACACACTCAAGGACTTCTGGTCCACTGAAGGTCTAGAGATACTTGCTCATCCACTTTCATTGTGTGTGTGTTCATAATAATCAAGAAATAGAAACAATTTAGTTGTCTTTCGACCGATGAGAGGGTATTGAAATGTGTTATATTTGTACATCAAAGTTCATCTCTTAAGAAATTTTAAGGAAAATATCATCAATACTCTACAAACTGTTCCACAAAATATAAAGGCAAATATTACTACCAATTCATTCTACAAAGTTCATATTACACTAATCCCTCATTCCAAAACTTGATATGGAGAGATGTGAGTTTGAAGGGTGAGGGGGAAGCAGGGATATGAGGAGGGGGGAGAAGAGCAGGAGGAAAGGAGGAGGAAAATGTGGACTAACTTCCTTAATGGTCATAGATGCAAAAGTTTTCAACAAAGTACTTGCAAACCAAATTCAAGAGCACACTAAGACAATTATACACCACAGTAAAACTGGTTCTATATAAGGGGCATGAGTTTTGTTTAACATATGCAAATCAATATATGTAATATAACATTCAGGTAAACTTAGGGACAAAAATCACATGATTATCTTAACAGACTCAGAAAAAGCATTTGACTAAGTCCAAAATATCCTCATGACAGAAGTCCCAAATAAGCCAGAAATATAAAGAACATAAACATAATAATGTCTATTTCAAAAAACCCCTATAGCTAACATAATACCAAATGGCAAAATTTGAGATAATTTTCTATAAAATCTGGAATGAAACATTATTCTCTCTGATACCCCCTTCTCCTTATTATACACCATGCCGTTCTTGAGGTTTTACCTAAAGCAGTAAGACGGGAGAAACAAATGGAATACAGATAGGATAGAAGGAAATCATTTGCATATAATGTGATCCTGTCCTTAAAAGACCCTATGGACTCCGAAAAACTCTTAGATATGACAAATACTTTCAGTGAAGTTGATAAATACAAAACCATGGAGGTCATAGGTGTAGCTGCTGGGATTTGTACAGGATTTGAATTTAATCTATAATCCACTTTTTATAGCAAAGACACGTTCACGATATTAATTCTATCAACCCATGAGCATGGGTTCTTCTTGTGCTTTATTAAGTTTTCCTTTCAATGGTCTTCAAATTTTCATTGCAAAGGCCTTAGACCGCCCTTGTTTTATTCATTACTATGTACCTCTATCTATCTATCTATCTATCTATCTGTCTGTCTGTCTGTCTGTCTGTCTGTCTGTCTATCTATCTATCTATCTATCTATCTATCTATCTATCTATCTACCATGTATCTATCTGTCTGTATGTGCCTGTTGTGAACGGGTTCTTTTCCTAATACCTTTCTTAGCAAGTTCATTGGTATATGGGGGGAGGCAGGGTAGAAGAGGGATTATGGGGAGGAATAACTAGCACTAAAGGCCCTTTGAAAGTTCATATGGAAACTTGGAAAATTACATACAGATACAAAAGGAGTTTAAAGAAAATTAACCTATAATGGGAGTCAATATCCCAACTAGACATCATATGCTACCACATAAGATCCCTAAACTTCACAAGGTATTGCCAATACTAATGACTCCCTTTCACAACCGGGTGGTAAGATCTTATTGCTGAAGACACCACATAGTTCTAGAACATGGAGAAATCTAACTAGGGTTCACCTGGAAACTTCACCTCTACTGGGTAGTGTTTATAGTTCTGGAAGGTGCTATTAAAGGAGACCATACTACTAAACAAGGAGAAAAATGGTGCCATCATCTTACAGAGACAGTGATTAGCAAAGAGATGCTCAACTGGACGACATGTACAGAGTGAGGCGTTGGTGGCCTCAGCCCTGAATACAATGTCTTTCTCAAACCTTCTCCTCAGGGTTCAGGGATCTATGTGTAAGAGGCAGTGGAAAGACTATAAGAGCCAGAAGTGGAAAGCAGGTGCCAGGACTGATGCACATAGGAATGCACATACATTGAGACAGCACACATAAAACCTGCACAAGCTTAAGCCAGAAGAAAACAAGCACACAGAGAAGTAAGTGGGCATGAAGAAGCTATTTGCACTTGACGGCTGCTCTGAAAGGGAAAGTCAGTTTCTTCAGAGATTTGATAGTAATATGTCATACATACTCCGGAACAGGGCCCATGCTCAGGAGTAGCTGGCCAACACAAATCATACCCCATGGTTTTGTGGGCTATTTTTGAGTTTGTTTTAAGAAAGAACATGAATTTGGGTACAGTAGAGTTGTCGGGTGTATCTGGGAGGAGTTAGAAGAGGAGAAAGAATGTGATCAAAATATATTGTATGAAATTTTCAATAAATAAAAAGGCATTTAAAAACAAAAAATTCGCTGGTTCCTTATATTAGCTTTGTATTCTGCTACTTTGCTGAGAGTGTGTAGCAGGTTTAAGAAATTTCTGCTCAGCTTCTTAAGACTTTTTAAGTATAAGATCATATTTTCTGCAAGAAGAGGTAATTTTTTTTCTATTTGTCTCCCTTTAATGCCATTTCCTTGCCTCACTGCTCTTGGTAAAATGTCATCACTGTGTTGAATGAGAGTTGGAAGAATATATATCTCTCACTTGTTTTGGATTTTAGAGGAAAGGAGCTCAGTATTTTCTCATTTAACACAATATTTGCTATATGTCTCCTGTGTATAGCATTTATGATGTTGAAGTATGTTTCTTCATCGATATTTTCTGCAAGACTTATAAAGCGATGTTGCTAAGTCCTTTTCTATAGCTGTTCAGATGACTGAGTAACCTCTGTACTTGAGTCTAAATATATATTTCATTTGTTGCTTTGTATATCTTGAACTTTCTGTATCTCTGGAATGAAAGTAAGTTGGTCATGGTGTATGGATTTCTTTAATGTGTTGTTGAATTTAGTTTTTGAACATTTTATACTTGATTTGTTTTCTTACTTTTATTTTTATCTTTGACAATTTCATACATGTATATACAGTATACTGTGATACAATTTACCCTCACTCACCCTCTCTGGTCCCACTCTCACTGGTCCTTTACTTTTTCTGTCTATCTTCTCGTCTACCTTAGGTCTTTTGTGTGTTTGTTTCCCCCACTAAGTATAAATAAGTTTGGTTTCACAAAAATTTACTATCAGTGGCTACATCTCCAAAAGAAATTTTGCCCCTACCCCAGTGAACATTTAACTCCCCAAAGGTCCTCCGAAAGGAGTGGGGCCTCATTTTGTGAGTCCCTTTCTTGAGAAGGTGGTCACAACTGCAATAGCCATGGAATGCCCAGAAAAGAGATTTCATAGCTTGGTTCTCCATCTTCTGGCCCATCCAGTCTTTCCACCTCATATTTCATGATATTACCTTGACCTTGGAAGAAGATCTTGAAATCTTTGTATGTCTGTTCACTGGGAATAGTGATGTATAGTTGTTTTGTTGTTGTGGTTGTTGTTGTTGTTGTTGTTGATCTCTCATCCAATTTTAGTATCAGGGTAAAGCTGGCTTTACAAAATGTATTTGGTAATGTTCCTTTCTGCTATGATTAGTATTTTTGTTTTTGTTTTTGTTTTTATCTTTTATTAGCTTTGTTGGGAACAAGCAAAAGAAAAAAACTGTTCTCAATACTGCCATTTGTTTGTGTACTTCACTTAGTTATAGGGAGAAACTACTCAATAGCTGAACAGCTTCTGTTGTAAAGAGACAGTTGTCTGAGTCCACCTATCTCAGAGACAACATGTAAGGAGGCTATTGTCTGAGAACGGCCATTTCAAGGGCAACTCCATCTTGCTGGTAGGGTTAAACTAAGTTCATGTTCCCAGGCTCGGGAACTACAATCAGGCTATCTTGATTGGTAGAAAAATGTAACAATAACTTGGCACAGATTTTTATGATTTGCAAGCTTAAATATTCTGTGAAATTCTGACTCAGTTGCAGTTTAGTTCCCAAATCTGTTCTGCAGTCTTGATCAAGCAGTAGTGGCTAGATTATAATAAATTTTTGACATGTACATTGACCTGATGTTTGTTTGAGTTTCACTGGATTTAAGGAGATGCCATAACAGTTTATATTTTTACTTGGCACAAGCTAGAGTTATCTGGCAAGAAGAACCTTAATTGAGAAAATGCCTGCATCTGATTATCTATAGGCCAGAGGTGATGGGTGGTCCTATAAAAACAGTGACCTACAGACTGTAGCAGCACATACCAGACGCACACAGGTTCAAGCCAGATGAAATCTCAGCAGTGAGAGAAGGAAGCAGGCACAGTCTCCTGCTCCTAGTCAAGAAACTATAAGCAGTAGATATCTACTTGTAAAGGAAAAAAATCAGTTTTCTCCAATGAAGCCTCACTGGATATATTAATCACACTTCATGGTAGGGCCCATGGTCAAGAGTAGTTGGCCAACACAAAATAAACTCAACAGTACGTTTGTCAATTTTTCTGCTTCATATAGTTTTGTTTGGGGCTTTTATTGTTGTTGTCTTTCTGGTTTTTGTCTTGTTTGTTTTGATTTATGTATTTGTGGGTTTCTCTATGTGTGTGTTTCTTGGTTTTGTTTGTTTTAAATAGAGAGAAAAAGAACATGAAGTTGGGTGGGTGGAAAGATGAGGAGATGGGAGGAACTGGGGAAGGGGAAATGATCAGAACATATATGAAAAATGCTTTCAATTAAAATTAATTCTAAGAAACAAAGTTGGAATAAATTTAATGAAGGAAACAACTTACTATATAGCACTAGTAATATCACAAAAAAAGAGAGACATTTGCTTTTTAGAGATATTGTATATTTTAAAGAGACTAAATGTCTCAGTGTCTATTGCTGTGATAAAATGTCATGACAAAAAGCAACTTGGGAGAAAGGGGCTTATTTCAACTTAGGTCTCATAGTCCATCTCCCAGGGAAGTCGGGGCAGTAAGTTAAGGCAGGAACCTACAGCCTGGAGCTGATGTAGAGGTCATGAAGGAACACAGCTTACTCAGCCAGCTTTCTTACACTAGCCAGGACCACATGCCCTTGGGGGGCACCACCCCCCATCAGCTGGGGCCACCCACATCAATCACTAATTAAGAAAATGCTCCACAAATTTGATTAAAGACCTATCTTATGAAGGCATTTTCTCAATTCTCATTCCCTCCTCTCAAACAACTCTAGCTTGTATCAAGCTAAAAACAAAACAAAACAACCGAACAACCAAACAAACTCTGGATTTCATTAGTATGTATGGTGGGGTCACCGTTTCCATATCTAATGTTATTGATGTATCTTCTTTCCCTCCTTTGGTTAGCTAGATAAAGCATCTTGTTTGTGTCAAAGAACCGAAACTGTTTCATTGGTGCTTTGATACTGTTCCCTCAGCTCCACTTCCTTCACCGACCTGAATCTTCACTACTTGCTTTCTGGTAGTTTGTTTGTTTCCCTTAGGCTCCTTTTGTTTGTCTTCTTGTTGTTGCTTGTGATACAGTCTCTCCTGTAGCTCAGGTTAGCCATCAAGTCACCATGTGATCAAGAAGAGGCTAGCCTTGAACACCTGGTTCTTTTCCTTCCACCTTCTAAGAGTTGTCTTGTGTTTCTAAAACCAGAGGTTCATTACGTTATTAGAGATTTCTTTGATTTTTTTTTTCTATATGGGCAAACACAGCTATGAGCTTTTCACTTAGAACTGACTTTTCTGTATTTACTTCTGTTTTCTTTTTCACTTAATGCTAGAAATTTTCAAAACTTTCTCCCTGTTTTCTTTAAGACCTACTTTTTATTGAGAATATATATTGTTCCGGCCCCTTGTTTTTACATTTCTGTATTCTTTTTGCTGATTTTTAGATTTATTCCATTATACTCTGCTAATATACAGAATTATTTCAATTTTATTTGTATTTGTTAAAAATCACATTAAGAAACTAGCAAACCACTTGGTGCTTTAAAAAGAATTCCAAGAATTTATCCACAAAGCTCAAGTAAATACTGAAATAATATCCCATGCAGTGAATATTTATACTAACAAGGAAAATACTGAAGAATTTTTACAAACTTGCTACATTTGATCACCTTGCAACACAGGGTGCAGCGATTAACAAAGACCACAGATCAGGTGCTGTCCAGGACTCCCAGAGTCCCCTGCGCCTAGCCATAACCCCCACGAGGCCACCACGGGACGGTTGAACCCTCCTGGAAAGAGGACATGGACCACTGTGAGCTCTTGTATTTTTGTTGAGAGGTGAGAAATAAGGGCTGCTATACGATCTCAGAAAAACTTATAAAGTTCGCTGATATGAATTCAAAGTTATGATTTTGCAAGTTACTCCAAAATCCAAGCATATAAGTTTTATCATTGTTTAGATTCCAGGGAAAGGGATGGTTTTTTATAAAAGGTAAAGTATAGTCAATCATACGCCATGAGATCCAAAGCTCCAATGGCATCACTAACTTGGCTTGTACCATGCATGTTTGTAGATTTGTGAGTAAGCAGCTAAATACATGTCCCTTGAGGAATTTCCTTTGGAAAAAGAAGTGAGCTTCCACAAATGACCTACATTTATTGTCATTTGATTTTTGAAAAATATTTTCAAGATTTGGGGATGAGGATATTACTCAGTGGGCAAAGTGCTTGCCAGCATTAGGCGTGAGAGTGGGTCCCCGGCACTCATGAAAGATCAGCACTAGAAGACATAGGCAGGAGGGTTTCCAGGGCTAAAACTGAACAAACGGTGCACTCCAGGTTCAAGAAACTCTGTCTTAAAAAAAAAAAAAAAAAAAAAAAAAAGAAGAAGAAGAAGAAGAAGAAGGTGCAGTGAGGTTACCAGTGGGAAGCACTTGGGACTGGGGGATTTGGTTCCCAGGATTCTTCCGTCGGCTCATAACTTCCTGTAACTCCAGTTCCAGTGGACAAAATGCCCTCTTATGATCTCCCCGGGCTACCAAGAGTGCACGTGGAACACATACACACGTTTTAAAGAATGGCGTGGTGGTTAGCAGCACTTGCTGCTCTTCCCGAGGACCAACATCGGGTTTTATGTGGTGGCTAAGCTGCATACAGGTGAAAGATGCATATACGCAGGCGGGCGCGCGCGTGCTTGGGCAGGCGGGCGCGGGCGCACACCACATACACAAATATTTACAGGATTCAGAAGTTATCTATTTTAACAAGATATGGGTGATAATATGGACTCATCTGTCAAAATATGACTTAAACACAATTGGAGAGAGTACATTCACAACACATGCTGTGGAGTCAGAAATTCTCTGAATTTAGCCACTGATCTGCTGCATGGCTTGGGTAAGAGATTGGGGCTTTCTCTTATAAATTTTTTTTTATTACATTGATTGATGGGGACACACAATGCTTGCCTCTAGCCACATGTGTAGAGGTCAGAGGATGGCTTGTGGAATCAGCCCTCCTCTTCCACCCTGTGAGTCCTGGGGACTGAACTCAGGTCCTCAGGCTTGGCAAGAAGTGAGTGAGTGCATTTACCTGCTAATCCATCTTGCTAGCCCAGGAACCCGGGAATTTTTCTAATTTCTTCATTGTATAACTAATGTGTAAACTACCTCACAATTCTGTGAGGACTGAAATGAATTCAACACATGCCCAGTACTTAGAATAACACATGGTAATTACATAGTAGGTCCCAAGAAAGCTAACGCCTATCAATTAAGAAAAGGGTTTTCCCAAATAAGGATTTAAGTAATATTTTTCCAAATTGAGTTTAATTCTCATAAAAACTTATTTTATAAAAAATGGCAATAACAACAGAATACCTGGTGTATGTCTATTTAATAAAGTAGCTATTTTCCTCTTGCTTAGACTGAAGTTTGATCTAAATTTAATTGTTACATTATTAGTAATCATAGCCTTTGTCTCTTTATGTCCCTTTCTATGGCAGGTATGTCACCCTGGCATTGGTTTTCAATAGTTAGCAAATACTATCTCTGGGACAAATAACAAAATCATTCTTGTATAAAATAACTTATAAGTAGTTTGTAAACTTTATGAACAAGATAAATAATATTTTATACAGAAATGACAACAGGTACAGAAACTCTTATGTATTTTACAGACTTATTATCTGTCTTTAAAGGATTTTATGGTTTTGGCATGCCAAGGGCAACACTGAAGGGAATGATGAAAACTGCCATAAAAATAAACAAAATAATATTTCAATAAAACATAAAATGCAAAATGATGCATTTTAAAATAAACAGAAGCTTCCAGGAATATTGAAGGGAGAGAGGAAATTGGAGAGAGGATAGGGAGGTGTAGAGTGGGGGTTGGAGAGATGGCTCAGTGGTTAAGATCATTTGACTGTTCTTCCAGAGGTCCGAGCAAACACATGGTGGCACACCACCATCTGTAATGGGAACTATTTCTTCTGGAGTGCATGAAGAGACACTTGTATATATAAAATTCACAAATAAATAATTTTCAACAAGTATAGAATATGCTCACAGTCAACCATTGAACTGATCACTGGGTCCCCAACGGAAGAGTTAGAGAAAAGACTGAGGGAGCTGAAGGTTTGGAACCTCATAGGAAGAACAACAATATCAACCAACCAGACCCCCCCACCCAGCGCTCCCAGTGTCTAAACTACCAACCAAGGAGTACACATGGAGGGACCCATGGCTCCAGCTGCAGATGTAGCAGATGGCCCTGTTGGTCATCAATGGGAGGAGAGGCCTTTGGTCCCATGAAGGCTCGATGCCCCAGTGTAGAGGAATGCGAGAGCAGGGAGGTGGGAGGTGGTGAGTGGGTGGGGGGTACACCCTCATAGAAACAGGAGGAGGGAGGATGGGATGGGGACTTCTGGGGGGGGTGAGAATCAGGAAAGAGGATAGCATTTGAAATGTAAATAAAATATCCAATAAAAATAATGTTAAAAAAGTATAGAAAAAATGGATATGATCAAAATATATAAGCATGTATGGAATGTCATAATGAACCCTTTTATTTTATACCACTAATATACACTGATACAGTAATATTAAAAGGTATATTATAAAAGATAAGTTGAAAATAGAGAATCGATTGTTATGTCAAGTCATTTAACTTTTAAAATGAAACTGAGAAATATTGGTTCAAGAATAGTTTCCTTCTGATGAAGCATCAGTTCTTTGCAGAGATCCCTGCAGTTCTAATTATATAAAATGATTGACATTTGGCTGTATGTTTTCCCACACAGATAGCATGTGGTAAAAAGATATTGAGGTACACTTTGAATTGGTATGACTTATTTTAAAGGACAAAAAGAAAACCTGCCTGCTATGGAAGATTTTGATGAGCTAACTCAGTCATCTGAAACAGCCTCAGACTATGGCAGGTCTCCCGGCCCTAATTATGAAGCTATATTGAAGCTAATTGAACATCTTAGCCTGGAATGCAAAGGTAAGTCTACTGTGGATAGACCAGCAGCAGCTCTACACACTGCTTAGCATGGCACCCAAAAAAGCACCGATGCGTCTTGGTGCTGCCATGTCGGAGACATGCTATACATTTAAGAAGAAAGAGAATCATGCACTATTAGCCAGAAATTTTATTCCTACTGTAATTTCTTCAGTAGCACACCCTGTCTTCTTCTTCTTCTTCTTCTTCTTCTTCTTCTTCTTCTTCTTCTTC
>JADRCD010182898.1:0-18241 GCA_019843815.1 Montemys delectorum
CCCAAAGTGTAGAGGGATCCCCAAAAGCACCTTCAGCTTCTCAAAGGGTTAACTGTTCAAATAAAGCCCCTCAGCCAACAATTCCATCTCCCAGAAGCTAACCCTTGCATAAGACTCAAGCTTACCGACCTCTCTTAACTCTCTCGGGCATTCTGCTTTCTTTTCTCCCTGGCTATGCCTGACCCTCATAAGCTTGGTCCTTCCTTGGCCTGTGGCTCCTGGTCCCCCACCCGCTTCTACCTCTCTCCACCCTGCTCACCCCTCCCTTATCCTCCCGTGCCAGGGTGAGCTTTGCCTTGTTATACTGCAGGCAGCGGCGCAGCAGCTCCAAGGCCAGGTCGAACTTGCCGCCTTGGCAGTAGATGTCTGCCAACAGAAGCCAGCTCTTTTCCAGGTCTTCGGCCTCGTCCAGCATCCATGGGAATTTGGCCAGGCGCTTCAGCTGTGTTCGTGCCTTGGGGACTTGCTTCAGGAGTATGTAGGCCTGCGCCATGGCCAGCAGTGCAGGGATGCTGTCCTTCTGCACACATCCATGGGAAGCAGACATTGGGGCACATGGGCAGTCACCCCCATCTTCACCCTTGCCCACCAGAACCCGTCCCTAGTCCTCACACCTCAGCCTGGGCCATCTCGATAAAGGTTCCCAGAGCCACCTCTATATTCGCCTTCTCCCTGGTGGCTAGCAGGCAGAGACTCTGCAGCAGCCGCAACTGGGTCTGCCCGGATTCCGAGTGTGGGTAAAATTCCCGAAGTAGTTTCTCTGCAGTGCGCACCCCATGCTGCTGGGACTCTTTCCTACTGGCAGAGCTGTGGGCACAGGACTCATGCTGATAGCCTGCTTGTGGGGCACTCACCCGGCCTTCGCCCCTCGCCCCACCCTCTCTCCCCGCCCTCCGTCCGGTCCCACCTCCTAGTCCTCTTACTTGCTGTCACCCACCAGGCTCTCAAAAGCCTCTCCACCAACAATCTCGTTGTCAGGGTTCAGACAGATCTGTACCATGTGACAGGTGGCAAGCTGGCCCCAAGTGCTGTCCTTTCGGGCTTTGTTCAGGAACCTCAAGGCTTCATTCGGCTGTCCAATGTGCCTGTAGTGAGCGAAAGAAATGCCAGGAGCTGTGAGGGGAATTGTGAGGCCAGGGGGCATAGACACCAGGTCTGAGAGCTTCTGGTCCTGGAGGCTGCTCTGTCTCCCTTCTACAGAGCAAAAGACACTAGCTACCTGCTAGGGGGTTCTCTTATTCCACTGCTGCCCCTCTGTCTCCTTGAGCCTAACTCACCAGTAGTAAATGCCTTGGCAGTAGTTGAACCCTGGCTCCAAAGGCACCCGGCTAGACACCTTCTTGGACAGTTCAAAGAAAGCAGGGGCTTCTTCAAGCTTGCCACTCCGTCGTAGCAGATCGACCAGTTTATTCAATACCAAAAAATTGTCTAAAATAAGAGCAGAAATCTGCAGCATGTGGTGGCCAATAACTGCCTCAGGCTGGTGTGATGGAGTCTGAGGGGGGAGGGGTGCTAGATCTTGAGGGGGCCCTAGGAGACACGACTTGTTTAGGCTGAGCACAGGTAAGTCTGTGTGCAAGCGTGAGTAAATTATATAGTGCTTGAAATAGCTACAGCAGGGGCTAAGGAGACGCTTCTGTCGGCAAAGTGCTTGCCGGACAAACATAGGACTTCAGTTCAAATTCCCAATGCCCATCTAGAAACCAAGTGGTGGGCTCTGAGTGTGGCCACGCGTCTCCTGAACTTCAGGCTTTGGAGGGCACAGATAGAATGGTTTCTGAGGCTTGCTGGCTCTAGGCCAAGTTCAAGTTCGGCTAGAGTTCTTTTATTTATTTATTTATTTATTTATAAAGATTTATTTATTTATTTATTTCATGTATATGAGTGCACTGTCCTTGTCTTCAGACACACCAGAAGAGGGCATCAGATCTCCATTACAGATAGTTGTGAGCCACCAAGTGGTTGCTGGGAATTGAACTCAGGGCCTCTGGAAGAGTAGTCAGTACTCTAGCCTCTCAGCTAGAGATCTTGTTCCAAGAGGAGGAGGATGAAGGTGGTAAAGCAGGCCACCCAGAGTCAGTCCCTGACCTCTAGGCACACTCTCGGTGTCTGTGTGTGTGTGTATGTGTCTGTCTGTCTGTCTGTCTCCCCCCCTCTCTCTCACACATACACACACACACACACACACACACACGCACACACACACGCACACACACATACACACACACACACATGCACACACACACATACACACACACACACACACACACGCACACACGCAGTGACAGCAGTTACACTTACTAATCTAGTCCTTACAGTGTACCTGGCTCTGTGCTCTGCCTGTGACTTAGCTATAGGTAAATATTATTTCTGTCCTCATTGGACAGATGAGGACAAAGAGCAAAGAGGCGTGAAGTAATTTTTCAAAGGTCACATGGCCAAGTGATGTCAGGATTCAGACCCAGGCACCCCGACTCTAAGACTCTACACCTAACTGTGATTCCTGGGCCCGTGGTGACTACTGTGGACTGGCTGGGCCTACGGCTTGGGCTTCAGGTTTGACCCTTGAAGCAGCTGTTTCATTTAGTAGCAAGTTGGGGGCGAATCTACAATTAAGAAAGAATATCTGCCAGGCAGTGGTGGCGAACGCCTTTAATCCCAGCACTTGGGAGGCAGAGGCAGGCAGATTTCTGAGTTCAAGGCTAGCCTGGTCTACAGAGTGAGTTCCAGGACAGCCAGGGCTACACAGAGAAACCCTGTCTCAGCCCCCCTCCCCCCAAAAAAGAAAGAACATCTAAGTGCCATTCAAGTGGGCATGGCCGTAAAGGAGACTGTTCAGTCCCAGTGGCTGCAGAGATACGGGGAGAGACAGGTTGTCCTGGCTCCAGTGCCAAGTGCCTGGGTTCAGGAACTGGCCCCTTGACTCAGGAAGGGCTGCCACGTTCTGGGTCTTTATCAGTTTCCTGCCTCTCTGGGAACAATTGGAAAGAAAGGGGCTTCCTTTGACCAGCCAGGAAGGAGGGGAGAAGGCCCACCCTTCTCTGGAATAGTGGTGCTGGCTGGGTGGGGAGGCAGTCGGCCGGGCCTAGTTACCTGGAGCTTTCTCCAGCACTTGGCGGTAGAGATTGATGGCGGCTTCGTAGTTTTGTTTTCTAAACATCAGGTCAGCCAGCATCTATCAGAAAACACACAAGCTGTGCATTCCTGACAGCGGCATGCATGGGAGCTGGCCAAAAGGAAAGGCAGAAAAGACTCTCTCCCAATAGCTAGCCTCCCTGGTCCAGAGAGCCTGGGGAACTCCGGACACCCTACCCAAAGGTGGAGATCGAGGGTTATTTTCTGACTCTGCAAGGTGTGAGCCTGGGGTGGCCCTGGAGAAGGTGTGAGTAACAGACAAGCTAGAAGGCCTGACCAGGGAGGGTTATTTCACAGGTTTTGAGTCACCCCGCCTTCACCTTCACCTCATAGTGGGTGTGGTTTCCCCTGAAGTCGGTTCAACCACGCCCCGCCGCCACAGCCTGGCGCAGAGGTTGCTGCTGCCCTCTGCTGGCCTGCCCATCCCTCTCTATGAAGAGCAGAGCAAGAGGTTGGGGGCCGGATCCCAAAGCCAGTGAGGCATCTGAGGATCGGCAATTAGGAAGCAGCCCTAATCTGGTCCCAGGGCCCCCGGGGAGGTGTGCCGCATGGCATCGCCTACCACAGCCGCTCTCTCGTGGGTCTGCTCCATCTCTAAGAGGGGGACACAGCGCTGTTCACACAGGTCCAGCTGCCCCTGAAGCAGGTAGAGCTGCGCCAGCTCTAGCACCACCTACGACAAGACCAGACAAGACCAGACAGAGCAAACAAGCCAGCGCCGCAGGCCCGGGAAAACCCTGCAATCACCTTTGACTTCGACTTCCCTCCCCTCCCAGCTGGCTTCTAAAGCAGGCGATGGCTCTTGCCCTCCTGTCCCACCAAATTTCCCTGCTATTCTGTCGGTTTTGGCAGCGGAAGGAGATGAGGCCTGGCTAACCCACAAATCTCATCCTTCTGCCTCCGCTCCTTCCTCGGGGGATTCCTCTGTGCCCCGGACTCCAGGATAGATGGCAGGCAACGCTAGTCTCCCACAGGTTTCTCACTTTCCTCTTGCCTGAGGGTAATCTGTAGGCAAGACTCATGCCCTGCCCTACTGTCTCCAAGGCCTAGAACAATACCTGCTATGAACCAGGGATCTGTCAAAGGGTGAACGGTTACCGGCTATTTTTTTTTTTCACACAGTACACTAGGTATATTTTTGAGATTTCATGTATCTTAGGCTGGCCTCCAACTCATTGTGTAGTCAAGGATGACCTCCTGCCTCCACCTCCCAGAGAAGAAAGGTTTGATATGGTTGGTGTTGGGGACTGAACCCAGGGCTTTGTGCACGCTAAGCAATCACTCCTCCACTGCTAGGCCCTTTCTTCTGTGTGAACTTATCGTGAACTGGTTCCTCATCTGGAACCACACCCCTCGGACAGCTCTCAGCCTGGGCTCCATTCCCACGCAGCCTGGCAGTCACAACTCTCACCATCCCCCCCTTAGGCAGACGAGGCTTTCAGAGGTCTCTTCCCCATTCTTGCCTCCATAAATGTCCAAAGATGGTCCTCCTAGCCTTCCTCTAAGAACTGTAGTAGTCGAGGACTCAGAGTCAACAGGAGCTGCTTCCCACCCTGGAGGTCTCCCTCCCCCTTTACACCGAAGCTTCTCTGAGAAGAAAGGCCTTACTCTGCAAGGCAACACCCCCACACTCCTGATCCTGCCTCCAGTTTCCAAGGGCTGAGATAACACATGTGTGCCATCCTACTTGGTTTATAAGCTATTGGGGGCTGAACCCAGGGCTTTGTGAGTGCTAGGCAAGTACTTTATCAACAGAGCCACATTCCCCAGCCCTCAGGGCGCTACTCTGAGGGCCACACACCTTATTGTCTGTGGGCGAGTAGGTGAGAGCGTCCTTATAGGATTTCACAGCGCTGTCGTAATCTTTCTCTGCCAGATGATGCTCCCCGATCTGGATGCAGATGGTGGCTGCCAGTTGATTCTGGAAGGGGATCATTTCTGGTTGCTCCAGAGGAACCCGCTTCAGTATCCGGGACTGGAGGTCCAAGGCCTTGGGGAATCGAAGAGGTTAGGTTCAGAAATCCTAAGCCCACATGCCAGAGCACAGGCATTTCCAGTGTTCCAGGGCTGGCAGGGTCAGAAGTGGTGCCTTGAGGAATTCAGGGACCATGCCCTCAGCATGCAGGAGGGAGGCTAGCACTGCCCCCAGGGGCAGAGCAGAAACTACTCCACTCACTTACCTGCCTCATCACAACTTGAGGCTGTGTCTAACTTGCTTTGCTGTCTTGCAGATTAGAGCAACACACAAGAGGTGCACAAAGCAGGCTGGGTTTGTGGGGTTTTTTTTGTTTTTTTGTTTTTTGTTTTTTGGTTTTTTTTTGATAACTGGTAGTGTTTTACTTTTGAGACAGGGTCTCATTATACAGCCCTGGCTAGCCTCAAACTCCCAGAGATCTGCCTGCTTCTGCCTCTAGAGGGCTAGGACCAAAGACGTGCATTACCACGCCCAGCTCTGGCTAGGTTTTTGTTGTTTTGAGACAGGCTGGCCTGGAACCCATTCTGTAATCAAGGAAGACTTTGAACCTCCGATCCTGTGCCGCTATGCCTGGTTTATGTGGTACTGGAGACAGAACCAAGGGCTTTGTGTATGTTACTGACTTAAACCGTGTCCCTGCGTCGTGCTTTGATGCAGGGTACATTTGCTCTTTGCCACTCTCCTTTCTAGAATTTGAGGCACTTCTCACACATCTAACACGTGAGTGGATGAGGGGAGGAGCAGGAAACACAGGCAGGTTTCAGGAGGTGGGTACGGACTAGCACTGGGCTCCTCAATGACAGAGAGACGGGTGGGGACTGGGGGTAAATAAGAGAAGTCACCTCAAGTGGTGGCACTGGTGGTGTCTCCCTCTAGAACCATACAATGCATCCTGGGAACAAGTGGGAACCTGTACTTGTGGGTGGAGAGGCAAGGCAGAGATGGCCAAAGGTGCCTGGATCAGGGATGGCTTGGTATGGAGAGAGAAGATGGTTGGTACAGGCAGACATCAGAACTTAGCTTCCCCTCCCTGACTTATGGTAAACCCATGATTAGGTGGATACAGGTAAAGGGCCCTGGTCCTAGTGTACGCTGGCACACGCCTTTAACCCTAGCACTTGGGAAGCAGACCCAGGAGGATCTTTGAGTTCTTGCCCAGCTTAGTTTATTTCAATGATTCTCAACCTTCCCAATGCTGTGAGCCTTTAATACAGTTTTTCATGTTGTGGTGACCCCCAGCCATAAGATTTTTTTCTTTTTTTTTTTTTTTTTTTTTTTGGTTTTTCAAGACAGGGTTTCTCTGTATAGCCCTGGCTGTCCTGGAACTCACTCTGTAGAACAGGCTGACCTTGAACTCAGAAATCCGCCTGCCTCTGCCTCCCAAGTGCTGGGGTTAAAGGTGTGCGCCACCACTGCCCGGCCATAAGATTATTTTTGTTGCTACTTTGTAACTGTGATTTTGCTACTGCTATGAGTTGTTATGTAAATATCAGTGTTTTCCAGTGGGCTTAGGGTGACCTCTGCGAAAGAGTCATTCAACTCCCAAAGGGGTCGAAACCCAAAGGTCGAGAACTGTTGGTCTATATAGTAAGTACTGGGTCATCCAGGGCTACATGGTGACAGCCTGTCTCAAACAATAAAAAATAAAAATTCAAAATTGTTGAGCTGGGGACATGGCTCAGCAGTTAAGAGCGCACGATGCTTTTGTAGAACATGTGAGTTCAGTTCCCAGCACCCATATAGGGCAGCACACAGCCACCTATACCTCCACTTCTAAGGGATCTTACTGCTCTGTTCTGGTCTCCACAGGCACAAGGCACACATGGGGTGCACATACATACGTGAAGGTAAACACGCATACAGATAAAATAAAACATGCATTGGATGTACCCCGCCCACTAGGCATCATAGCTTAGCAACAGTTACACCGTAGAGCGTCAGGTAAGCTTGAGAGTCAGCGGCCGACTGGAGGCTGATGCTCACTGCCGCCGCTAGCATCTGAGCAGCATCATATACCTCCAGCCCAGGAACAGTTCCTATTGAGTGCACACTGCTTTCACTCTATTAAAAGTTCTAGAACTCTGAGTTGAATCACTGTAAGCCCTAGACATCTGTACTGGGCTTTGGGCTTAAGTTTTCTTGCCTTTGAGCTCTATCTATTAGATGGGACTGTCACAGTGTTTAGCTCAAAGGACGGCTGTGAAATTGTGACAGCGAGCAGAGAAGCCAGAGGTAGAGAGCAGTGCTCACCTGGGACGCTACCATTCAGTCGGAGGACTACCTTAAGGCTAGCCTGGGCTACATAGACCAGTGTGGTAAACATACCAAGACCCGGTCTCAAAAAAAAAAAAAAAAAAAAAAAAAGAAGCTGGATGGGAGCCGGATAGATGGCTCAGTGGTTAAAATCACTGGCTGCTCTTCCAAGGGACCTGATTTCTATTCCCAGCACCCACATGGCAGCTCACAGTATGATGTGGTCTGAAGTCCTCTTCTGGTGTGCAGATGGATACACAGACAAAGCACCCATATACATTAGATAAATATTGAAAAAACGTCTAGAGCCAGGCATGGCTCTTCATGCTTTTAATTCAACATAGTTTACATGTGAGTCCTAGGCCAGCTAGGGCTACATAGTGAGATCTTTTTCAGTAAAGCAGGGTGTGGTGGGAAAAAAACATGAAAATCCCAGCATGCAAGAGAGAAGCAGGAATATCAGAAGTTCCAGGTGATCTTCAGCTAGGTAGTGAGTATCTTAGGCTAGCCTGGGATAGCCTTTCTCAAAAGGAAGGAAGGGAAGTACTGAGTGGGGTGGGGGGGCAGGAAGAAGGAAGGTGGGAGGAGAAAGGGGTAAACTAAGCAGACAGCTGCTGCGGCGGGTACACCTCAGATCACATCACCCACCATAGATACAAAGCCTCTCTTATTTCAGGCCCTTCTTGCCCAGCCCAGCCCAGCCCAGCCCAGCCCAGCCCAGCCCAGCCCAGCCCAGCCTAGCCCAGCCCAGCCCAGTATTCTCAGATTCGCCAGCACTGATGAGCAGAGGTGAAGGGCCTGTCACCCTGGCCAACTTTTGGCTGAGCCCCACCCCTTCTGCAGATATCAGGAAATAAAGACCTTGGCCAGTTACCAGATTCAGCGTTTCCATCACGTCTTCCTTCTTATGGCTCTTGTAAACTTTTGCCAACAGAAGCAGGCACTTGACCTCATTCATCATGGATGGGATGTCCTTGACCCCTACAAAGAAACACCAATCAGGGTAGTCAGGCTGGGTTCAGGTTGCTGGCTAAGGTGGTAGGATCCAGGGGGACGAGCTAGGAGCGCGTTCCAATGCCACCTCACCTGAGTCTCGCTCCAAGGCCTGCTTCAGCACCTTCTCTGCCTTGTGGTATTTCTTCAGCTTCAGGAGCAGCTCAGCCAGCTCGCAGCACAGGAAGTCCTGGCCGCTGATCTTCTGGGCAGCCTCGTAGTAATTAATGGCCTTCGCGCAAACAGGACATATGGGCATCGGTTTGGCTTCTGCATAGGGGTGGCTAATGCTAGGTCCCTGAGCAGCCACTGCATTAGACTGTCCCTCAGCACACAGATGCCCCAGATGAATGCCCTACCCTTGCCCCCCACCATGGGGCTCGGGTCTCAGTGGAGCAGACTGCAGTGTAGGCTGGCTGAGCTCACCACCGGTCACATCCTTAGCCCGTAGCTGGAAGGAAACACTCTGTCTTTTCCCATCTAGAGCCCTGACACATGGGCTTTCTTTCCTTCCCTGTGTGGCTGGCCCTTCCCCAGGACAACCTCACCTTGGCGTACTGGTGGGTCTTCACGTAGGCTTGTCCGATCCTGCTGACCAAGGAGGCGTCGTGAGGGTTCTTTCTATAGGCCTCGTCATATAC
This sequence comes from Montemys delectorum, assembly GCA_019843815.1. Taxonomy (NCBI): domain Eukaryota; kingdom Metazoa; phylum Chordata; class Mammalia; order Rodentia; family Muridae; genus Montemys; species Montemys delectorum. The sequence continues at coordinate 8,998 of JADRCD010182898.1, forward strand.
CTCCAGGGCTTTCTCAGGCTGGAGGGGAAAGTTTGGAAGGGGGTGTCTTTTTCTCCACCCACCTCCACTGGAGGAGTGGTCCTGGGAGCTAGTTGGCAAGGATAGGTCCCCCACTTACCTCCTGAATGTTCATGAAGGCATCACCCAGTAGCAGGCTGCTGTGGGGGCCGGGCAGATGTTCACAAAGCTCCCTACAGGAGAAATCAACTGTGGCTCTCAGGCCTGGAGCCTGTTCACCATTCTAGAGTCACGGAGATCTCGGGGAGCCCCGAGAGCCATCCCAGCCAGGCTCTCACCTGCCATCTGGGCCATGGCTGGGGGCCACCCAGCCCTCCAGCCCTTCTCCACGAGCAGCCACACACGGCTTTCTGCGTTTCTTTGTTTTGGTTTGGTTGGATCTTGAGACCAAGTGTGGGATTATACTTGTAGCCTGCCCCACCTGGTTTTCTGTCACAGGGTTTTGTGCATGGTATGCAAGCAAGCACTCCACAAGCAAACTACAGCCCTGGACACTCATCTTTTTCCTGAGGCACTGAGACCGAGGCCAGTGCACGCCTGGCAAGTGCCTGGCCACAGATCCCCTACACTGTTCGATCAGTTTCTACACTCCCAGTTCTCCAACCCCCAAACTAGTTTTACCAGAGAAAGAGGCTGGGGAGGCTCCCTGAGGTCACAACACCAACTCCTGGGAAAGAGAGGGTTGGGGCCACCACCTTCCGGTCCGCTCTCTCCTCACCCAGCCCACACTGGTCATCCCTGAGACCCTGTACCACAGGTCTTCAAGGAAAGGCCGAGTGAGAGGCAGAGTGTGACTGTGTTCTTGTAATGCCTTTGGCTTCAGTGCTGGGATCCAGACTTAGACCTTCCCACCAGAATGTAAGGCGTGTGTGGCAGAGATGCAGGGGCGGGGCTGGCAGCAGGTCCTCAGAAGTCACCCACAAGCAGGGAGACCTACGAGGTGCTCATACCTTGGTCTAACGCACTCTGGGGATCCACTCTGGGGGGAGACCCAGTTCTGAGGATGCCCCAGCAGCCAGGGGGAAGGGCGCCGCCTGCTGTAGATGGAGCTTACACATAGCAGCTGACGTAGAGGCGCACATCCTTGCGAGTGTGCAGGTAGATGCTGGCCATCTTCTCCTTGGCTTCCGTGTAGCAGGGTTGCTTGGGCGTGATGCCTCTTAGCATGTTCAGGGCCAGGTCCACGTTGCCCTTGCTCAGAGCCAAGTCCACGTTGGCGACCGTGATGCGCATCTCCTCTGGTGTGCCGCTGAACTCATTGATGGCATCCTGCATGATCTTGGTGGCCTCATGCTATAATGCGTGGGACCAAACAGACCCTCTCTTTGGTGTTAACTAGGACAGGAGACCCAGGGAGTTTCTACCACCTTCCCCACCCCTGGTCCATGGCCTGGCACTCCTGGGCCTGGTACTCCTGTGCTCTCAGCCCTCTGCAGATCAGAGAAGCTATGGGGGCAAGGGCTTTTTTTTAGAACCCAGGGACTCTGCTCGCCCCATTGTGTCTCCTCTAACAGGGACAGCTCATCTGACCTCACCCTTTCCCCAGGAGCTTAGCTGGGAGGCCAGTCATGAGGACTGACACCTGCAATCCTAACACTTGAGAGGTTGAGGCAGGAGGATCATGAATTTCGTGCCAATCTGAACTGCACAGAGAGTTAAAAACAAACAAACAAAAAACCAAGGGTTGGTGAAATGGCGCAGCAGGCTAAGGCCCTGCTGCTAAGGACCAATATGGTGGAAGGAGGGAGCCAATTCCCACAGCTTGCCCTCTGACCTCTGCTCATGCACGATGTGACACGCATATAACAACATGTGTACACATGTACACACACAGTAATAAACTAATGGTAAATCTTCAAAGTTAAAAAAAAGGAAAAACACCAGCGGTGGTGGCACATGCCTTTAATCCCAGCACTTGGGAGGCAGAGGCAGGCGGATTTCTGAGTTCCAGGCCAGCCTGGTCTACAGAGTGAGTTCCAAGACAGCCAGAGCTACACAGAGAAGAAACCTTGTCTCAAAAAAACAAAAACAGAAAAAGAAATATTTATTTTTATTCCATGTATATGAATCTCTCCCCTTCTCTCTGTCTCTCTGTCTCTGTCTCTGTCTCTGTCTCTGTCTCTCTCTATATATATATATATGTGTGTGTGTATTCATGCCTTGTGCCTTTAGAGGCCAGAAGAAGGAATTAGACTCTCTGGAACTGGATTTACAGATAGTTGTGAGCCCCCATGATGGTGCTGAGAACTAAAGCCAGGTCCTCTGCAAGAGCAGCCAGTGCTCTTCACCATTGAGTCATCTCTCTAACACATACATGTATATGTATTTGTGTGTGTGTATGTATATATATATATATGCTAAAACAACATAATTATATAAATAAAAATAAAAATACATATATACACATACACATATATGTACATGCAATACATACAATAAAAATATGTATATATGTATATCTGTGTGTGTATATCTGTGTACACATACACATATGTAGATATATAATAGACAGTCTCATTGTTTAGCCCTGGCTGACCTGAAACTAAACTCACTATGTAGATCAAGCTAACCTCCATGCTGGCCCCACCCCTTTTCTCAAGGCTCAAACCCATGTCCTCATGCTTGCATGGGGAGCACTATGCCAGCTGAGCCACCTTCACAGTCCCTGTATCTTGAAGGAGTGAGCAGTTGTTTTCTTCAGGCTAGTTTCTTGTCTTCATCAGGCTCGTCACAGAGGAAGGCTATGGGCCCTGGTCACAGAGATGGTCCAGGATAGACCACATCCTGTGACTTGGCAATGTTACTGAGGCCAGGGTATTATACAGATTCCAGTTCCTACAAGTCTTGCTCTTGCCTCTTGCCGAGGCTGGGGGAGCTCTGTGAGTCTGAGGCCAGCTTGGTCTATATGGTGAGTTCCAGGCCAGCCAATTATATATCATGAGACTCTGCCTCAACCAAACCAACAAACAGAAAGGGCTCAAATCATAGCCCAGGTAACATGAGGCACAGTTGGAGCTTGGCCCTCAGGCTCATTTCCTGGGGCCTCTACTTTGTGCTCCAGGGGAGGGAAAGCATGTCTTTCTTTCTCTTTCTTTCTTTGTTGTGTGTCTCTGAGTGTGGTGTGCATGCATGTGCGCATGCATTTTCCCACTGAGGGGTGGTGTGAATGTGCTCACCCTGATCACTCACTTCTGCATGAGGAGGGAAGAGCCTGCCCTTCAGCAGGGCAGTGGTAGTGCATGCCTTTAATCCCAGCACTTGGGAGGCAGAAGCAGGCAGATTTCTGAGTTCAAGGCCAGCATGGTCTACAGAGTGAGTTCCAGGACAGCCAAGAAACCCTGTCTCAAAAAAAACCAACCCCCCTCCCCAAAAAAAAGAAAGGAAGAAAGAAAGAAAGAAAGAAAAAAAGAAAGAAAGAAAGAAAGAAAAGAGAAAGAAATGTCTCCTTCAGTTGTTCTCCACTCTATTTACTCAGGCAGGTCTCTCACTGAGGCTAAAGCTCTCAGATGAATTGTGGGATCTGACTATTTGAACTCTGGTCCTCAGGCCTTCACTTCAAGCTCTTTATCCACTGAGCCTGGTCCCCAGCCCCCAAGCACTGGCATCTCTTACCAGTTCCCCGTTCAGTCGGAGGGCCTCTACTAACTCCAGCAGGATAGATGCCCGTTCACTGGGCCGAACGGAGGGGCTTCGGGACTTCCTACCCTCTTCTGCCTTCGAGGTGGGCACCTTTATGATCATTTTTAAGGTCTTTATGGCCTCAGCATAGTCGCCCGTCTTATTGAGGGCCCTGGCTTTGATGAAGTGGTAGAGGGGATGGTCTCGGACCTAGGGGAGGCAGAACAGTGTGGGGTCTAGCTTACCTCTGCTGCTCATACAGCAGCCCCAGGAACTTCTCCAGGGGAGCTGGTGAGCCAGCCCTGCCTGAGGTTAGCAGAGGGTCTAGGGGACGCATATGTCTTTATGTGGCTTCCCCCGCCCCCAGGCAACTGTCCAGAAAGGGGTGCAACAGGTGGGTGGGCCACAGAGTGTGGTGAGCTCCCACCTGGAAGTTGTGGCTGACACCCAGCTCGAGACAATGGGAGCACATGGCGAAGTTGCCCTGGGCCAGGTAGATCTGGGACATGAGGAGGTGAGCATCCACAAAGGTGGGGTCCAGCTCCAGGCAGCGCTGCAGGGTACTCTGTGCATTTTCCAGCTCTCCTAGGAAACCAAAGTCTGTGTCCAGGGATCTTCAGGAGCCCCACAAGGACCCGACAAGTAGAGGGAGGGAGACTGGATTTCACAGGTGCGGCCATTCCGAAGTCTCAACATTGGTATCTTACTCAGTTTTAAAATTTTGAGTGTGTGTGTGTGTGTGTATGTGTGTGTGTGTGTGTGTGTGTGTGTGTATGTGTGTGTGTGTGTGTGTGTGCACGCGCGCGCGTGCGCCAGAGGATAGCACCTAGTGTCATTCCTCAGGAGATATTCAACTCATGTTGAGACAGTGTCTTTCTCCAACCTGGAGCTCACCGAGTGGGCTAGGCTGGCCAAGCAGCAAGCCCTCGAACTCTACAGTATCTCTGCCTCTCCAGCACTAGTACTACAAACATGAGGTCAGACTCAGATCTTCTGCTTGCAAGGAAAGCACTTTAGTGACTGAGCTCCTTCCTCTGCCCTGCAAGACCTATTAGAGAGTCTGTACTGGCTAGTTTTGTGTGTCAACTTGACCCAGGCTGGAGTGAACTTCAGTTGGGGAAGTGCCTCCATGAGACCCAGCTATGGGACATTTCTCAATTAGTGATCAGGGAGGTAGGGCCCCTTGTGGGTGGTGCCATCCCTGGGCTGGAAGTCTTGGGTTCTATAAGAGAGCGGGCTGAGCAAGCCAGGGGAAGCAAGCCAGTAAGGAACATCCATCCATGGCCTCTGCATCAGCTCCTGCTTCCTGACCTGCTTGAGTTCCAGTCCTGACTTCCTGTGGTGATCAACAGCCAGGTGGAAGTAAGCTGAATAAACCCTTTCCTCCCCAACTTGCTTTTTGGTCATGATGTTTGTGCAGGAATAGAAACCCTGACTAAGACAGAGTCTAACTTAAACCGGGAAGGGTGGTGCGTGCCTTTAATCCCAGCCCTCAGGAGGCAGAAGCAAAAGGATCTCTGAGTTAGTAGGCCAGCCTGGTCTACAGAGGATACCCAGGGCTACACATAGAAACTCTGTATCCAAAAAACAAAACAAAGCAAAGAAAAGAAAACAACAAAAACAAAAATGAAAAAGGAAAGGATAGAAAGTCTAACTTAATACCCACATGACCCTAAAAGGTTGATATTCTGATCCTTGTAGTTTATCTTTATTTTTGGTGGTGCTGGGAATTGAACCCAGGACCCCAATCATGCTAAGCAGGCACTGTATCTGCTTGGGCCTTGACATACTATCTTTTGGATGTGGGACTTGAGATGTGGTCATGTAGGTCATTCAGCTGGAAGGACAAAGTCTTCATTTAAGAAGTCTCTTCAGGGCTGGAGAGATGGCTCAGTGGTTAAGAGCACTGACTGCTCTTCCAAAGGTCCTTAGTTCAAATCCCAGCAACCACATGGTGGCTCTCAACCATCTGTAAGGAGACCTGACTCCCTCTTCCCGAGTATCTGAGACAGCTACAGTGTATTTACATATAATAAATAAATAAATCTTTTTTTTTTTTTTAAAGAAGTCTCTTCATGAAGATCTGAACTCCCGACACGGGGAGGCATGGGGGCATCTTTGAAGCCAGGCTGCAGCTCTGTTTGATAGTGGCATCTTAATGTCAGGGGGTGTGGGCTGGGAGGTGCACTGCTTCCCTCTGTAGCCAGGCCTCTCCACAGCTGCTACCTGGAGGTTGGGCTACACCTCTTTTGGGTCCCCAACTCCCTCATCTTTTCTTGTGTGCTGTGGAGAAAGGAAGAGGTCACCATGGCAACCTAAGCACGTGGAGACTTAGCTTTGGTCCCAAACCTGTCTCTGGGACAGTCCTTCTGTGGCCTTGAACCTGCCACAGAGACCTTGAGGATGAAGGGTTAGGAGCCCTCAGGTGAGCAAAACCACTCAACCTAGAGCTGACTAGAGGCCAGGGAAGGGCTGAGTGTCAGAGAGAACAATGGGGCACCCGTGGAGCCTGCTTCCCTTTTCTCTCTGGTGCCTGAGCTGTGACACCCACGGAAGGAGTTGGCAGACTGGGCGGTGGCCCCAGTGATCCTCTGAAAGCCCCACACTCCAGCACCTCACCAAGACGACTTTTTCCTTTTTTTTTTTTTTTTTGTTTTTTCTGAGACAGGGTTTCTCTGTGTAGCCCTAGCTGTCCTGGAACTCACTTTGTAGACCAGGCTGGCCTTGAACTCAGAAATCCTCCTGCCTCTGCCTCCCAAGTGCTGGGATTAAAGGCGTGCGCCACCACTGCTTGGCCAAGACACTCTTCCTATCCACCTGTCTGCCTTTGCTTCCTCCACAGCAACATTCTGTGATATGTGTATATATGTATGTACATATGCATGTATGTTTGCATGTACAATACACATGTATGCAGGTGTGTATGTATGTCACATATAGGAAAAGTATCCCAGCCCCAAGGTTATTTCCCAGGATATAACCCTAGGGCAGAGGCCCCATCAGTGTCTGCTGGGACTCACTGCTCACCTGAGAGGAATTTGACCTGAGCTGTCACATACAGTGGCTCCATCATGGCCGGGGCCACCTTCACCACAGGACTCAAGATCATGGCGACTTGTTTAAGAAGTGGAGACACGAGCTGGCCAGGTGACCTGGGCTGTGGGAACATCAGGGAATAAATATGTGGTTAGCCTTATTCTTTCTCCGACCTCTTCTTTCCATAAAACTTTCCCCCGACAGGGTCTCACATAGCCTATAACTGCCTTGAATTCCCTCTGCAGCCAAGGATAATCTTGAGGGTTTTTTGCTTTTGTTTTTTTCCAAAGATGTATTTATTTATATCATGTATATGGGTGTTTTGTCTGCACATCTATCTGAACACCAGAAGAGGAAACTGGATCCCACACAGGTATAGACAGTTGTGAGCTGAGAATTGAACCCTCGATCTCTGGAAGACCAGCCAGTGTTCTCAACCACTGAGCCATTTCTCAGCACCAACATTCTTAAGCTTCTGATCTTCCTTCCTCCTCCTCCTCCTCCTCCTCCTCCTCAGTGCTGGGACTATAGTTCCTGTCAGGATATCGACAGGTGCATGGCCAGTGCACCAACACACTCAAACATGATCCCTGTACCACACCTTCAGAAAGGCCTGGGAGCGTGTGACAGATGTAGAGCTTTGACCTCACCCAGGACATCCAACTCGGTGATAGAACAGCCTCTGAAGTCAGCTGGCTTCAACTCCGTCCAGTCTGAGAAGCACTGGGGCTGGGGCTGTCGCTCAGTGGGTGGGGTACTTGTTAATTAAAGCACTGAGTTCCATACCCAGCACCTCATAGACTGAGTGTGGTGGCACACACTTGTAATCCCAGCTTCAGGATGTTCAGGCAGGAGAATCAGGAATTCAAGGTCATCCCTGGCTATAGCGTAAGCTAGAGACTATTCTCTGCTACAGGAAACCCTGTCTCAAAAACAAGTCAACAAACAAAACCCAGGAAAACACTAGGCCCCGACCTGCTTAGAGCTCAGGCTGGCCTGGTGCCTGGCCAGGGAAAGCTCTCGCCTCTACCCTTCATGTGAGCACCACCCACGACTGTACTTCAGACCCTTGTCATGAAGATGGGTTCCCCTAACCTGCTTGGGGCAGAAATGCAGATACTCCTTGGCGATGCAGACCAGAAAGAGGGGGTCCAGCTTTTCAAAATACTCGGGGCTCAGGGCCAGGCCCTGCATGTTGGAAAAATGCAGCTCCACTGCCTCCTTCAGGAGCGCTGTGGCCTCTTGCTCCAGCTTTTGCTTCTTAGCTGCGACGAGGGCTTGCAGGAAAACCAGCACCTGTATAAGAGAGCGGGTGAGGCTGACCAGAGAGCCGAGGCTGGCCTGTGAGCTGGAAGGTGGACCACCTTGATCGCCCTCTGCTGGAGAAAGCCCTCCCAGCCATCCTTGCCCCTTAGCTCTGACCTCAGACTTCCCGAGGGACTGCTGCACCTCCTTGAGGAACTCCAGCTGGTGAGCAGCTTCCTCCAGCTGGCCCTGTAGGATCTGGCACCAGATGCTCCCTATAGATGGACAAGAACGAAGCTGGGCGGGCAGGCAGCGGAGCCAGCAGCCCAGCAGAGCTAGGGGTGGGACCCCAGGCTGGCATCCGAACATTTTTACAAACTGAAGGAGCCAGGCATGTGCCGGGCAGGGAACTGAAGCAGAAAGATAACAATGATCCCTCATTCATATGTTGGCTTTAACAACGGCTCCAGTGATAACCGCCATTAGGAACTTGGGGTTTAACCCTTCAAACATTTTTCTAAGTATTTGTTACTAATGTACACACAGCTACTGAGAGATCTACATTTAGGGGTTCAGGGTATAGCATGCATGAAGTCCTGGGTTCAACTCCTAGCACTCACAAACAAAATTATGTATATGTGTGCATGGGCACGAGCATGTCTCACTTGTGAGGGTCAGAAGGCAACCAGTGGGAGTCAGTTTTGTCCTTGGTGGGCTCTGGGGACTGAACTCAGGTCGTCAGGCTTGCAGGAGGCCACTTTACACACTCAGTCATCCTGCCTTCCCTGTTAAGGTTTGAAACATGTCCTTCCTTCCAATCTCAGACACACTTCAGTCTTTACCCATCTCCTGTGACAGGAGGGGCGGGAGGTAGACTCAGCTGGTAAGAGCGCTGGCTGTTTCTGCAGAGGACCTGAGTTAGGTTCCTAGCACTCACAAGAGGGCCTGCAACTCCAGCTCCAGGGGATCTGACACCATCTTCTGACCTCTGTGGGTACTCTCCCCCAATTGCCCCCCACCCCCGCCGCCTCTCTCTCCCACTCAAAGGATGAGTTCTAATCCATATTCTTTTGATTATTAGGGGGAATGGACATTTTTATGTTTTTTTTAGTTAATGACTTTTTATTTTATTTTAATTTTTAAAGGTTTATTTATGTAATGTATATGAGTACACTGATACTGTCTTCAGACACACCAGAAGGGGGCATCCTATCCCATTACAGATGGTTGTGAGCCACCATGTGGTTGCTGGGAATTCAACTCAGGACCTCTGGAAGAGCAGTCAGTGTTTTGTTTTTTTTTTTTGTTTTTGTTTTTTTTTTTTTTG
>JADRCD010182899.1:7127-23305 GCA_019843815.1 Montemys delectorum
TCCAGCCCTGTCACTGAGCCACCTCTCCAGCCCTGTCACTGAGCCACTTCTCCAGCCCTGTCACTGAGCCACCTCTCCAGCCCTGTCACTGCATGGTGCTCACTTTCTCCAGCATTACCAAGAGGGAAGCCCTGAAGGGTTTTTTTTGCTTGTTTTGTTTACTGTGGTTGTGGATTTGTCTAATTCCTTCTTCTTCTGATCTATTTACTTTTGATATTTTGAGATGGTACTAGTAGGTATATGCAAATTTAGAATTCAGTCTCTTCCAGTCTTACAATTTTTTGAATGGATGTTTCTATCATTCATGGTTCTTTCTACATTAAAACTAACTTTGTCATAAGCTAATGTATCTGTGCAGACTTTTGAAGGTGTTTATGTGGTATAACCTTTTCCTTCATTTTTCTTTCAACCTTTTATATTCTTATATAAAAAGCCAGCCAGCCTTCTTTAGCGATCCCCCAACTCCAACTTTCTAGTGCTGCGGTAGAGGTGGGCCATGACACCCATCTGGCTTCAGAAGGATTCAGGGGTTTGAACTCTGGTCCTCATGTTTGTATGGCAGGCACTTAAGCCACTGAACCACTTGAGTTTTTAAAATAATGCTCTTTTTTTTTGTTTGTTTCCTTTAATGCTAATCTCCTGGGGATAAATTTTATATCTTTGTTTTTATTTGAAAGACATCATTGTCTTGCACTTATGCTTTTTGATAGAGGTTCTTACTGTGCACATCCAACAGGCCTAGAGTGTGAGATCTTAAATGTATTTTCTCTATGTATACAGTTTTAAACTGGTATTCATTTTACTTATAAACCTTGAAAGTATGTTATGAGCTTTATGTTTTGTTCCTGCTATTTGGATGAACATTATTGATTAATGCTAATTTATAGGTAAACAACCCTCATTTAGTTTTAACCCTTATTTATTTATTTGTTTGTTTGTTTATTTAGCTAGCTAGCTACTTGGCTATGCCCTATCTAGTTCTGTTATTTCTACTTGTCTTTCATGGCAGTTAATAGGACTCCCCTACCTGACAGTTGATATCTTCTCAGTTTTAGAAAATGCCAGGTTTTATCTTGTGTTGTGTTGATATAGTACTTAATGAATGTATCACCTGGGCTGCTGGATCAGTTCTAGCCAAAGTACAATGCTCTTGTAGTCACCACAAAAACAAACAACAAGCAAACAACAACAAAAAAACTATGGAAAATAGTGGCATGTCTCTTCAGATCCAACACCCCCTCTTGTGCCTGTGAGCAGTCTCTGACATAGTTTTAATAGAATTAATGCATTCATCTAATTCAGGTATATATGCAAATAAGACGGAAGAGTATGCACTTTTCCTGTCCAGCTTCACTCATCTGCAGAGTAATACTGATCCATATCATTAATGGCATTAATTCTTTTCATTCTCCAGATGTCCTATTTTATCAATCATTGTGTTGCTTTCAGTGTTGAGTAGATATGTGAAACTGCTGTGAACATCTTATGCAATTCAATGATTTGTGTAGTAGTTGGCGACTGACCTTTTTTTAATGTAAAATGTACCGTTGTTGCATGTGTATGTGCCTGATGAGTACATATGGGCTCATGGGCCATGGTTTGTATGTAGAGGTCAGAGAACAACTTACAGAGTCGTTTCTATCCTGTATGTGGGTTCTGGGGCTCAAACTCAGATCTCCAGGCTGGTTTGGGAGGCACCTGTGTGTCTCTGCCTGGGGTTTGCAGGCAGACATTCCATGCCAGCCCTTCCCAAGCCTTGTACCCACTCACTGCTGGCTCCCTTCTTGGTTCCCTGGTCTGAGACCCTCAGAGCAGAAGGTCCAGTGAACGGAAGCGGAAAAACGGACACTGCTGCTTGTGTCCAACTGCAGGGGCATCTCGTTGTGATGTTAGTTGTTGGGATTTGCATATATTGATCAGTTTCAGGATGTTTCATTTCCCGTTACTTAAAGCCCTTATCTTGAAATTTTATCGTAATGCTCATATAAATAAAAATAAATCAAAACCAGAGGAGGCAGATAAAGGTTTTGTTTTTATGACTTCATCTTTTAATACTTCCTAGAGCTCAATTTTATCTACTTCTCTCCCTCTTTTAAAAAGATTAGTAGAGGGTGCTTAGACTGTGGATTTGAACATTAGAATGATTTCTAATTATCAGTTATAAATGACCAGTTGCCTCTGAGTTTTACAGTTGCTGCATCCGACAGGTTTTGACATGCTGTGTTTTTATTAATGATTTTTGTAATGTTTTTGTTGTTATGTGTATGAGTGTTTAGCTTGCATGTACGTCTGTGCTCTACATTCATGTCTGGTGTTCATGGAAGCCAAAAGAGGGCACATATCCCCTGGAACTAGAGTTACAGTTAGAGATGGTTGTGAGCTGTCTGACATAGGTGCTGGGAATTGAACCCAGGTCCTCTGGAAGGACAGCCTATGTTTTTAGCTACTGAGGCATCTCTATAGATTTCATGTGCTATATTTTTATTGATACACATTCAGATTATTTAAATTTTTTGTTAGATTTTTCTTTGTGGTGTATACACTATTGCTTAATTTCTATATCTTTGAATTATAGCTATCCTTAAATTTTTTACCTTAATTTCATTGTAATGAGTAAATGTTGATTTTCTCATTTAACATTATTTAATTGTGTCAATTTGCTGTTCTAAGGAGAAATCATTGTGGTGTTTAATGTAATACCTTTTTTGTTTGCCTCTTTCAAAGGTTTTCCTGCTATTTGGTATTTAATAGTCTTCTCATGCTTGGAGTGTGGTTGTCTGTGTATTTGCTTTGCTTGGGATCTGCTGAGCTTTTTAGGGTATGTGGTTTTATGCCTCATGGTACCTCAAGAAATTGGATGCCTTCGTATCTAGATAGTCCTTCCTTTTCTCATCCAGAGACTCTAAAATTATTTAATATTTCCTCCAGAGGTTTTTATATACTTTATTGTTTTGAGGGGGCATGGAGGGTGGCTGAAGACATGGCTCAGTTGATAAAGTGCTTGCTGCACAGGAATGAGGAGCCATCCGTTTACTAGTCCCAGCCTTCACATGATAAGCTGGGTGGGATGATCTATGAGACCCCTGTGCTGGGGAGGCAGTCATAGGTGCTCCCTGGGGAAATGGGGATCAGCTCTAGCTCCAGTGAGGAACCCTGTTTCTAAGCATGAGGTGAAAAATGACTGAAGAAGACACTAATGTTGACCTCTGGCATTTGTGTGTGTGTGTGTGTGTGTGTGTGTGTGTGTGTGTGTGTGTACACAATCACCCATAGAAACATGTGAGCACATGCACACACAAAACAATCTGTACTTTAGTTAAAATGGATTTATCTTTTACTCTATCAATCCATTTTTTCTTCTCGCTATGTCCAATGTTTTGGAAAACCCACCTACTGAATTATTGATTTGATATGTTCTGTTTCTTTTAGTATTTCTACATAGAATTTTCATTTCTCTGTTGGAATTTTCATTTTAACAATCTTGTCTATAGTTTTAAATGAACCTAAGGTAATTGTTTTAAAATCCTTATTCTTAATTCCAAATAAGTCTACGCATCCTTCTTTTTATACCCCACCCCTGTTATGGGTTATGATTTCTATGTCTTTTGTATGTTTCATAACATTTTTATTGTCTTCATGTCTGGAACTTGACATTCCAGTTGAGGTTGACCTTGCTCTCTTGGTTATTCTTTTGAAAGTTGTCAAGTGTTTGCATTACATATGTGCAACTGAACTGTAAAGAAAAACCTTCAGCAGTGGAATATATTTTTTGTTTCTTTCCTTAAGCTTGAGCATATTAAAAATGTCTTCCTATGGCTTTACATGAAAAAAATATGCTTCTCTATGAAAGATATATAAACATTTGTTCATTTAGAATCATGGAGGAAGGATTTTAGACCACCATGATTTTGTCTGTTGGAGAAATCTCTTTTTCATTTCTTTTAAAAGTTTTCATGAATATTTGAGGTTGAATATCTTTTACTTGGTTTTCTTGATTATAGTGTGAAACACTTTCTTCAGTTTTTTACATTTATTTATTAATTGTGTATGTATGCATATTGTGCATGTGAATGTACCATAGCACACATGTGGTGGTCAGGGGACAGCTTGCAGGAATTTAGTCATCCTACTATATGGATTCTGCGGCTCAAACTCAGGTTCTCCTGCTTGGTAGCAAGCACCTTTCCCACTGAGCTACCTCAGTGGCTTCCAATGGCGTGCTTTCAGTGCACAAATTTGGATACCTTTTCAAAAAAATTTTCATTAATGAAGTGTGAATTATTGCTTTTCTTCCAATTATTTTGGCCTGTTCCTCAGGAATACCCAACGGTTATTAAGTCAAAATTTTATCTTCTGTAATCTGTAGCAATTATCACCACTAATTTACATATTTATTTCTTCTCTAGATTCTTAGCTTCTCAGTCTCTCTTCCTCTCTAACTTACTCCAGATGCTAACTCAGGATCAGCTCTGCTAGCCTATAGTGGCTGTGCAACACAGTAGTAATTCCACATTTAAAGGCAGAGACCAAGTTCTGCATAGTAATACTTAGATGCAAACTAATATGTGTTAATACATAGATACATAGTAATGCATACTAACACATAGACACTTAGAAGTACATAGTAATATATAGATACATAGCAAATACATAGATACATAGCAATAAATAGATACATAGTAATGTATAGTAATACATAGCAATGCCTACTGATACATAGATACTTAGTAATAAGTAGTGATACATAGGTACATAGTAATATGTGGTGATACATAGATACATAATAATACCTAGAAATAGCAATACATAGATACATAGCAATATATACACAGTTATACAGATAGTAGTATATAAATATACAATAATACTTAGAAACATAGTAATACATAGATACATATTAATACATAGATACATAATAAGCATCTTGTTTCAAAACAGTTTCTTTAAGGGAAGATTTCTAATTCTGCCTTTTGTTTTTAGTTTGTGTACATTTTAATCATGTCTTACCCAAATCCATTTTTGTCTCATTCTGTTAGTCTCCCCTGAAACTAATTTTGGTGTCTGATTTGGAGAGGCTGTGTGTTCTGCTACACATAGCTTTCACACGCTTTCTTAGAATCCGCTCAGCCATAGAGTAGGTAATTTTCAGACATGTTTCCTTTCTACCTTTTATATGTTTTCTTTCCTCTAATGCATTTTTTAGTTGATCTTTCATTTTTGTTCTTTTAATTTTTTCTGGTGCTCAGAATTGGACCCAGGTTTTCAAGACCCCAATAGCCGTAGCCTAAACAGGAGTTTTATATTTTGATATATTAAAATTGATGAGTATCTTTTCTATGGTTGTCTCTACAAAGATTATAGAAAAATTATCTTTTTTTCCATAGATCAAATCCAGGGCCTTGTGCACGTCAGCTAAGATTGCTATCCAGGCCCATATCTATGTGCATTTACCCTATAGTTAGGGCTGTGGTCTCACTAAGGCTGGCCTAAACTCACTCTGTGCCTTGAACTTCTCCTCCTTCTGCCTCCCGAGGTCACGGAGATTACAGGCCTGTATCAAGAGGCCCATCAAGACTTTCTCCTACACACCTAGAAGTCTGACGTTTTACACTATGATCTGTTTAGAATGGACATTTGTTATAGACTAAGAGAGAAAGATGAATTTCCCCCTAAGAGATCAAGTTATTCCAACTCAAGTCATTAAAAATATTATCTTTCTCACATTGAATTGATTTTGAGTTTCTTCTTTGAAAGGCAATTGTCCACATGGTTTTTAGGTGTATTTGAAGAACTGTGTATTTCCTCCATCTCTCCTAGAGCCATAACTACATCCTATTCCTCCACTGTATAGTATAGAGGACCTGAGTTTTAATTCCAAGCACCCTTGTAGAACATCAGGCATGGTAGTGCATGCCTGTGATTTCAGTGTTAGGAGGCAGATGGGGTTCGGGTGCAGGGGTTCTCTGAGGCTTGCCCACTGGCCAGTTTTGCTGAATTGGTAAGCTCTAGGATCATGGAAAGACCATGTCTCAAGACATACAGTGGCGACAATAAAAACTGAGGAAGACAGTTGATGTTGATCTTTCCCCAGCATGCACGTGTGCATGTGTAGACACACGTGAAATATACACATATACACATACCCACACACTCCCCCACCATAAAGTATATTTAAAAAATATGCCATGTTCTTTGCATCTTCATGGATGCTGTCATTTCTATAAAATAATCTGCTTGGATTTTCTAATACAAACTTGAATATTTCATTGAATAAATAGGCTAATTTGGGAAGATTGATGTTTTTCCACACCAAGCCTTTTAATCTACAGACACAGAATATCTCCCACTTATTTATGTATTTAAATTTTTTCTTTCAGCAATGTTCTTTCACCTTTTGTGCATAGCTGTTACAGTGATTTTGTTAAAATTACTTGTAGTATTGTATAGCTTGGATTGTTATAGTAAACAGTGCTAAAACTTCATCTTCTATTTGTTTGTTGTTAGTGAGTAGAAACAACTTGATTTTGAAATGCACTTTATACCTGAAACCTTGATAAGGTCATATGCTAGTTTTCCTGTCTTACATGTGAATTTCTTAGGATTTTTTCTTTTCTAAAAACTGTTATGTGCTCTGAAAATAAAGATCCTTTCCTCCCTTCTTTTCATGTGTGTGTATGTGTGTGTGTGTGTGTGTGTGTGTGTGTGTGTGTGTGTGTGTGGTGTGCTTGCGTGGCATGTGTATGTGTGCTCACATATGTGGGGGTGAACATGTATACACCTTAGTTCAGAGGCCCCAGGCTCTCCTCAGTCTTCCTCCATTGCTCCTCCTCATTATTCGCTGAGGCATGGGCTCTAAGTCAAACCCAGAGCTCACTGATGAGGCTAGCCTTACTAGCCAGTTTTCCTTAGGGTTCCCCTTATCTCCACTGCCAACCCAGGAATTACATGCTGGCCACTATGCCCATCCCAACCTGCACCCCCGCTTACATGAGTTCTGCGGATTGGAACACTATGCACTTGAGTGGCAGGTGCTTTAATTGCTCAGCTCTCACCTAAGGCCCAGTGAGGGTACTTTTAAATTCCTTTCCCTTTTCCATGCTTACCTATCTTTGTTTCAGTCTCTCCCTGTGTCCTTCATGGTTTGCATCTGTCTTTTTCTGTCCTTCCTTCTGCACTACCTTGGATCATACGAGTGTTTGATAGACATGCTGAGGGTGAGCATCTTGCCCTCCCTAGCTGTGGGGGGAATGTAGTAAAGCTTCATTTACCATTAAACATGATGTTAGCAATTATTTGTCCATAGATGCTTTTCTTAAACATCAGATGAAGGCAATTCTGGTTTGTTCTTCACCGAGATTGTTAGTGAATGGTCAGTGGGGAGCTGACCATATGACTTCCTCTATTTTATGCTCCTGATATGGCAAATTACACTGATTTGATTTGCATTTTTTAACCAACTGTGAATTTCTGGGATAAACTCCTATTGTTATGCTGTATTTTATTGCCAATATTTTTGTTAAATATTCTTGAAGCCATATTTATGAGGGACATTTATAGTTTTTTAATTGTCATGTTTCAAATGGCCTTGTTGACAGAGTAACACCAGCCTCATGAAATGAGTTGAGTAGAGTCCCAGCACTTCTCCTTCTGAGTCTATATTGGGATTATTCTTACATGAAATCCTAAATTCTGTCTGAAGCCATCTGGACTCAGGTTTTTGTTTTGTTTTACAGTGAGATTTTCTGTTATGAATCCAATTTCCGTAACAGTTGTAGGGCTACTTGTAGTTCATAGTTTTCATTGAAACATTTTAAAATTGTGTCTTTTGAAGAATATGGACATTTGTCCAATCAATAGATCCATTGGTGTCTGTGTGTCTATAGTATTCCCCCACTTTCCTTTCAGACATTGGTAACTTATATGTTGTTTCATGATTGTTTTCCTCTTCCCCAGACTGGTTAGAAAGCTTATCAAATTCATTGATTTTTCCCAAGGAACTGGCTTTTGGTTTTTCCCTTTTTTTTTTTAAAGATTTATTTATTTATTTCATGTGTATGAGTGTACTATAGCTGTACAGATGGCTGTGAGCCATCATGTGGCTGCTGGGAATTGAACGCAGAACCTCCGCTTGCTCCAGCCCTCTGGGGTAATACACTGTAGCTGTCTTCAGATGCACCAGAAGAGGGTGTCAGATCTCATCACGGATGGTTGTGAGCCACCATGTAGTTGCTGAGATCCGAACTGAGAACCTTCAGAAGAGCAGTCAGTGCTCTTACCCGCTGAGCCATCTCACCAGCCCGGTTTCTCCCTTTTCTGTACTGTTTCTATGCATTCAGTTTTAACGTCTGTTTGTGTCTGCATGATTTTCTTCCTCTCTCTAATACTACACTTGCTTTTGTATCTTTCCACCTTCATAGAGAAACAGCATAAATGTTCCTAGACCTTTTGTATTTGTTCCATAAGAATTTGAAGCTATAAATTTTCTTTTAATGTTTCCGTTGTGTTCTCGTGAAATTGTTATGTATGTCAGGAATTTGTTATATCCGGGTATTGAAAACTTTCTCACAATTCTTGTGAATGTTAATTACGTGAGTTAGACCCTGAGCTAACGGAGAACTTTAACTCATGCATTGCTTAGACGTGTTTTAAAATATGAATACTTAGTGATTTTCTACATACCTCTGTGTTGTGGATCTTCAGTGGCATTTCAATGTTATCAAAGAGCTTAAGACTTAAGTTTTGATTCTTGTTATGCACCTTAGTAAACGTTCCTTATGTAGTTTAAAATAACGTGTATTGAGGGAGGTGTACGGAGGATCTTGTTATTATTAATTATTGTGTGATAATCTTGTTTCATTTGCACAATTTTATTGATTCTGTTCATTCATTTTATCAGAATAATGACTGAGGGAAGATTGTAGAAACTCAGCTATAATTATGGGTTCCCTTTCTCGGTTCTGTCTATTTAGTATGTCCACCCCTGTTTAGGGTTGCTCTGTGCCTTGCTCTGTCGCCCTTTGCTTTTTTATGGAGTACTGTTTTTTTCTGCTCCTACTTCTTGCCCCGGGCCTCGGCTTGTCTGGCATTTCTGTGGAGACTCCAGAGTCTGTGCGTGAGTGTTTACACGACATAGTTTCTGGTTTAGCCATTTCTTTGTATTTTGAGTGTTTCTCATATGCACATAGTAAGAGTCATGCTTTCTGGAAGAATCTCATTTCACAATCCCGACCTTTTAGAACATTTACATGCAATGTGCCTATTGTCTAGGTCGCTCACAGTAGGATTGCTGAGAGGGGCAGACTCATCACGGCCCTTTTCTGTATGATTAGACCATTTGTTCTTTATTACTAGCTCAACTTCTTGGGTTAACTTTTTATTATTTAAACATAACTTCTCTACTGGATTAACGGCTCTTACTTCTCTTTAAAATGCTTTCTCTAGGCTTGTGCACCCTTATCGCAGTTGTCTGCCTTCAGATGACAGTGTGCTGATTTATACGCTGACGGAAGACCCTGCTTTCTTTTTCTTTATCTGGCTCCTTTTCCTCTTTATCCCAAATAGCCTTTCTGGTTTTTTTTTTTTTTTTTTTTTTTTTGTTTTTCAAGACAGGGTCTCTCTGTGTACCCTGGCTGTCCTGGAACTCACTCTGTAGACCAGGCTGGCCTTGAACTCAGAAATCCGCCTGCCTCTGCCTCTGCCTCCCAAGTGCTGGGATTAAAGGTGTGTGCCACCACCGCCCGGTCCAAATAGCCTTTTTTTTTACTATATATTTGTAAGGAATATTTTTATTAGGTGTAGAATTCTAAGCTGAGATTTTTTTTTTTCCTTTTGGCCCTTCGAAAATGTGGTTCTAGTGTCTCCTAGTGTATATTTTAAAAATTTGTTAATTATACACAACAGTGGGCTTCATTTGTTGTTTTCATCCATTTTTCCATTTCCTCCACCCCATGACCGTCTTATTTATCCTCCACCTGCTGCTGATTCCTATTCTTTTCCCAGCTAGCTCCTCTTCTGCTTCAGAGCCTTTTCTCTGATGAGTTCAGGAGGGGAAGGATGTGGGGTTGGTGGTGGGGCACCAGGGTGGCATTGCTTACAGGAGCCCGGGAACCTGATCAGTGGCTACACCATTCAGGGAAATGTTTATTGCTCTCCTGTTAGCCATTAACTGGGAATAAACCTTCAGCCTTAAGAGTCTCTTCCCCCTCCACACCAAGCTGTTGACAGGCCGAGCCGTGTGCAGATCTTTCCCCTGCAGATAATCATTGCTGTTGTGAGTTCAATCCCTGTTGGACCCAGAAGTCAGTGTTCCTCACCACTTCCCCATTTCCTCCACCTCTTACATTCTCTCTGTCCCTTCTTCAAGGATATTCCTTGAGCCTGGTGTGTGTGTGTGTGTGTGTGTGTGTGTGTGTGTGTGTGGTATGTGCTTGTGTGTATGTATGCATGTGTGGTGTGTGTATGTACGTATGTGGTATTTTTATGTGGTACATAGTGTGTGTGTGCGTGTGCTATAGATGTTGCGGTTACAGCTGAGCATTCAGCAGTCACCTTTTCTTATCACTTTTACTCATACATCACTTATGAGTCTTTTCAATTACTTCTGTCCATTTCAAATGAAAGTGTCTTCGATCAAAGCTGATGGCAGCCCTAACCTATGGACATAAACATAGCTATTTTGAAGGCACTTTGATGGGCACATCATGTGCATTTAACAAGACAATAGGGGCTGGAGAGACAGAGCACTTGGCTGATCTTCCAGAGGACCCAGGTTCAATTCCCAGCACCCACACGGTAGTTCACAACTGTCTATAACTCCAGTTCCAGGAGATCTGACACCATCCCTCACATGTGCAAGCAAGCAGAACACCAATGTACATAAAATAAAAATAAATCATAAACAACAAAACAAAACAACAGCCATAGCTTTCCCACTGATTTTTTTTTTTTTTTTTTTTTTTGATTTTCGAGACAGGGTTTCTCTGTGTAGCCCTGGCTGTCCTGGAACTCACTCTGTAGACCAGGCTGGCCTCGAACTCAGAAATCCGCCTGCCTCTGCCTCCCAAGTGCTGGGATTAAAGGCATGCGCCACCACCGCCCGGCTTCCCACTAGCTCTTAAAGACCCTCTAGCACAATCTCAGCTGCAGACTTTTGTGTTTACAATAGCAGATGTGAATTTCCTCCTGTGGAGTGGGCCTTGAAGGCAGTTAGGAAGTGGTTGACTACACTCATAACAGACTCTATTTGCATGCTGCCTGGCTCCTTAGTACTGCACACAGGACCCAGCGCTGGGTCTGTCTGCTGCTGAGAACTTCCCCCAGCAGTTTGCATAGGCCCTCCCAGTACTATGATCCAGGAGGCAGGGAGCTCTAGACCAGTGTTAGCAAGATGTCCCATCTTGGGTTGTTTTTAAGAAAATGTCAGTGATTGTTCTTATCTTTATCCCTCTATTAGTGAGATATCTTTTGTTCTTAATGGCTGCTTTAAAGGTTTTCGGCTTTTATCCCATCAGTTTGATTTTAATAAGTCCTGATGTGTTTTTCCTTTGCTGAATCTTGATGGCAACCTCTTGAGCGTCTATTAACTGTGGGTCAATAATTCCCATCGAGGTTGAAGAATAACTTAGGGGACTATATCCTAGAACCTGTTCTTAGCTTAGTGGCACTGGTAAAAATGGATGAAAAGGTAAAAAACAAACCGAAGGGATTGGCCCTCTCATACGTTTCCCTCATTTACAGACAGAGCAGAGGTCATTAGAGCCCTGATTTAGTGTCATGGCTACTGCATGTGCCAATCTGTTTCTACCAGTGTCATAGCAGCTGATATGTTTTAAATATGACCTATTCTCATAATAGATGGGTTCAGAGAGGACAGCAGGTGCCACCGTGTATGCCAACCTGTTCTGGCTTGTGGTGACTGGAGTTCAATAGAAAGAAGGATTGAAGATTCAATATGAAACTTAGCAGGCAGAATGCTGTAATGGATGAGTTATGACGTTCGCAAGTTTGGCTTGGAGAAATAGTGCATTTGTCGCACATATTTGCAGCAGTGTACAGTTTAAAGGTAGTTGTGAAGTTTCCCCGATTGCAGAAGGAAACTTACCACCATTCTTCATAGTCACCTTGCTTTTACTACCCATTGGAAATGAATGTGATTATTATGCAATCCCTAAACTCGAGTGATTTTCATTTATTTACTACCTACTGGAGATGAATATGATTATTACATAATGCCTAAACTCGAGTGAATTTCGTTTATTTATTCATTTTTTCCTTTCAAAGCAGATATGAATCTGTGATTAGAATACATTTCCTGTCAGTATTTCCTGTCCCCTTTTAAAATTAATTGACCATTTGTCCCATAAGGTTAGACTATGGCAGTTCAGAGAGGGTCCTACTTTGAAGCATGCAGACATTTTACATCATTTAAATGACATTGTGCTATTAACTGCATTAGACTGTGTAAAGGGCAGTTACTGGTTATGTTGCTGCCTGGTCCATCTCAGATCATTTGTTTTGTTGGTTTTTTTTCCCCCTGCTCTTTATATATTGAGTTAGAGACCCAGCTGAGACTAGAAACTCATCTTCCAGCCTCTATTTGAAGAAGATGGGGTGGGAACTGAAATGGTGGAGAATCCCTTTTGATCCATCATGTCGCTACCTATTAAGCTTCTGGTACTAAAAGCATAGGCGATTTTGCATAGTGTCCCACAGTGAGATGAGCCCAGGTCAGGAACCTAGTGTTGCAGCTCCTAGCCTCAGCTTGCACATTCTGTAACCACACTGGGCAACTTAATCTTCTAAAATTTAACTTAATATGTGACATGAACTTAATAACCTGTCACACCTATCTGCAGAACTGTTGGGGAATTTAGTGAAAATATCTTTGGGGCACCTTGAGAACCTGTCAGTGTTATTCATTGTGAGGTTGTATGGTCCTGTACTTTCCAATGCCTTTCCTTCCCAGGGAAAATGGACAGAATCACTCTACCTTGGCCTGATTTTAAATCTCTTTCTCATAGGTGATTGATTCTGTTGGGATGCTATTTGAAGATATTTTTATTTAGGAGAAAGAAATGTTGTAAGCTATCTGCTGTGTTTTTTACAGGAGTGTAACCTCAGCAAGAGATCTTCACTGGCTCTCTTTTGCTTTTCAGCTTGGAATCCCATCCACTGCCAGCACATTGAATGTCACAACGCAATCAATAAGCCGGCTGTGAAGGTACTGATCCCCAAGCCTGGTCTGTGCCTGTGTTCTCAGTTAGCAACCTGCTCAGTGAAGGAGCGAGTTGCATGCATCTCTGTAAAGCACAGCTTTGCAGTCCGTATCAAGCACTTCCGTGTTCAACACTGGCAGGACAGTATTTGGCCAAGAGTTAACAGTGGTCTCTGAGTTTGGGCTGTGAATTCACAGCTAAGGACTGTAAGGCATTGACCTAATTATCCGAGGAATCAGGACAAACACATCTTTAACTGACAAACTCATCTTTAACTGGCTTATATCTGAGCCAATACATTTGGAAATCCTCCCCTTTCTGCTGATTGCTTCTGAGGGTCTCTGATAAGACTGTGCAACTTTGAACCGTAATTCATAGACACATTTGTTAAGTCTTAGCTCAGATGGTGGATGTAGGATAGTTGACTGAGTGGTGTTTGGATAGCATGCACACAGCAGATCACTCTAGAGGTACGGGAATGATCTCATGGAGCCAAGTAGCCGGAGAGGCCAATGGGTGGTTGGCATAAAACTAGAGACAGAGCAAAGTGCTCTAACGTTCAGCTTCATTCTTCTCTAGACATGTTGTTCAATCCCATTGAAACTGTGAGTCTTGGAGGATGGATATTCAGAGGCACAACCACATGTTTTAACAAACAAAATGGCTGGTAATATAGTTGTGGGATGCAGGACACGAGGGTGACTTGGCCAGGGATAGGGTTTGCATGAGTTAATGTGGCCCTGTCAAGAGTGGGTGCTGGCTGAGTTTAGGAGCATTTCTGGGCTCTTTTAAGAAACTGGTGTTACTGAAATTCAGTTCCCTTGTCTAGCTAACCATGTTGGTGCCTCTGTAATAGAAAATGAGCAGAGCCACTCTATAGGAACAAAGCAGAGGGAGGATGGGATGTGGTAACTGTAAAGGACCGACAATGTGTGCAAGGAGCGGTGATGATGCCATCTCCATCTATGCGTGCCTCATCTAGCAGATGCTTTCCTTGTATGCTCATATTGGGTCCTTGCCTTGAATGACCGAAAACTGAATGGCCCCAGAGAAAAAGCAGATGCGAGTGAGCCAGGGACGGAAGCACAGGCTTTGCAGTGCACATTTCCTTCCATAACCCCATTCTGAACTTCAGAAGATGTGGGGTTCAAGGTCTTTTTCTTTGGCGTGAGGGTGTTCTGGAAAGCTCATGGTGGATCTTGTGGTTTGCAGAGTTGGTAGCCTCTCATAGGGGCTAGGCTCCCTCTGCTTTTGTTTTTTTGAATTTTCCTTCCTTCTTTTTGCCCTGTTACAGGATTCTTCAGTTATTTTTTCCCTTGCTTTTATGACAGACTGAATTCCCAGGAGGCCTCTGGCATCCTGGTTGGTAATGCTTTCTGGCCATCTAATCACAGAAAGGAGAAATTAGATTTTCTCCTCTTCTAGGCAGTCAGCCCAGCCCGCACATCTGGGTTGGCCTTCCTTTTCTGCTAAGAGCCAGTCCTGGAGGCAGGCGCAACCAGGCTGCTCTGGTACTATTTTCTTTATTGAGATAAAATTCACATAGAAACTGTTTAGATTTAAAACTACTTGAAAGTAAACACTTGACATTTAGTAAGTTCAAATATTGCAGCCCTCACCTTGATCTGCTTGGGAGACATTTTCATTACATGCTTTCCCCGACCAATCTTTTTTTTTTTTTTTTTTTTTTTTTCCTAGTTTTTCAAAACTAGTTTTTAGAAAACTACCATTCTGGGCACCGCTTACCCGTGTGCGGCTGTGTTTTCCGGCACAGGGGCCTGGCTCAGTAGGGCTTTCTTCTTCACAGCCTGGCTTCTAATGGTCCACCACCACCAGGATACACAGATGCGGGGTCTCCAACACCCGCTGCATCCATCATTCTGCTAATGGGGAAGGGAAGCAGAGGGACTCTATAGTGTGACACAGATTCAGTTTTTTAGAGACAGGCTCACATATGAAGTGAAAACCAGTAATACATACAAAAATGACGTTGCAGAATGAGGACTGTTTGGTTTTAGGCCCTGTTACAAGGGACTGCTGAGGTGGCTGTTTTACATATCAAAGCAAATCTGGCCTCCAGGTTCTCCCAGCTTGCCCTTCCCCCAGAGGATCCTCCCTATATAATC
Source organism: Montemys delectorum (assembly GCA_019843815.1). NCBI lineage: Eukaryota > Metazoa > Chordata > Mammalia > Rodentia > Muridae > Montemys > Montemys delectorum. The sequence goes on from JADRCD010182899.1 coordinate 22,468, forward strand.
CAGACACATTACCATTGTGTTCTCTGTCTCTGCCTCTCCCTCTCTTTTCCTCTTTCTTTCCTTCTCTCTCTCTCCCTCTCTTTCTCTCTCCCTCTCTCTCTCTCTCCCCCTCTTCTCCTCTTCTCTCTTTGTGAGAACTCCCTTACCTCCACCCCCAGCCCCTACCCCCCACCCCATGGCCTCAATCCCTGGGGCTAATGAACTTGCTCAAGAGCAGCTTCCCAATAAATCTGCCTTTAATATAATCTAATCTGGCTTGAATTAGGTCTTTTCACTGATGGAGAAATAGCCTATCGTGGATGAGGCAGTGGTATGAGTTATTTGAAATTTCTTCCTTTATCTGTTTTCCTGAACCTGTACATTGGGCATAGATTATAAATGGGCTTGTTGTTTTTCTTAAGACCGGGGTCTCATCATATGGCTGTGCCTGGCTAAGAATTCACTATGTAGATCAGGCTGGCCTTGAACTCCAAGACATCCACCTGCCTCTGCTTCTTTTTTTTTTTTTTAATCTATTTTTTTTTTTAGGTTTATTTATTTATATACATAAGTACACTGTGGCTGTCTTCAGACGCACCAGAAGAGGGCGTCAGATCTCATTATGGGTAGATGTGAGCTACCATGTGGTTGCTAGGATTTGAACTCAGGACCTTGGGAAGAGCAGTCAGCGCTCTTACCTGCCGAGCTATCTGCTTCTTGAGTGCTGGGATTAAAGGATTTTTTTTCTTTTTTAAATGCAACAGTCAGACACAAACGTATTAGTGAACAGAACCAGCCAGGCATGTTAATTAAGAAACATAACAGGTCAGAAGTCAGGCAGCTAGTCTCTAATGACTGT
>JADRCD010182900.1:0-11916 GCA_019843815.1 Montemys delectorum
CAATTGGTTTCGTTTTGTTGTTTTGATACAAGTGGCCGGGAACTCAGGATGGAACTCATTCTGGCCTGGAAGTCATGACGACCCACCTGATCCCACCTGATACAGACTGGTGTATGCTGGGATTACAGGTGTGAGCTTCCCACTCTCTACTTCTATTTGTTCCTCGTTTTCTCTGTTTGCTTCTGGTTTGGATTTGTTACAACCAGGATTTGTTGTTGTTGTTGTTGTTGTCGTTGTTGTTGTTGTCGTCGTTGTTTTTATTCCATCATTGGTATTAATTGGAAGAAAAATTTATCAGTGATTCAGAACAGAATACTAGAGTAAGAGCCTAAAAATGAGTACTTTAGTCTCAGGATGATGGTGGTGGTGGTGGTGGTGGTGATGATAGTGATGGTGATGATGATAGTGGTGGTGATGATGATTATCATTATTATTATTTGTTTTGTTGTTGTTCCTTGAGACAGAACATTCATCTCATCCTTAAAATCCGTTTCCTAATTGATTTAAATGAAGGTATTGGAAAAGATGTTTATTAAGATGAGTCAGAGTACATCTAGAGGTGTTGGTTTTAGCACTTCATGAAAGGATAGTCAGTAACTTTTGGACAAAGCTATAGATTTAGACTTGTTTGCATGAGGCAAACTGCATGGTTTGTAGTCTTTTCCTGCCTAAAGAGACTTCCCACCAGCTCCCAGTTGGTATCTGTCCCTTGCTTGGGTCTTCCTTCCTTCCTTCCTTCCTTCCTTTCTTCCTATCTGTCTGTGTCTGTCTGTCTCTCTCTTTAGATTGTTCTTTCTTCTTTTCCATCTGTCTGTCTTTCTGACTGTGTTTGTCTTTATATAATTCTTTCTTTCTCTTCCTTCCTCCTTCCCTCCCTCCTTCCTTTTCTTTCCTTCCTTCCTTCTTATCTCTCTATCTGTGTCTGTCTCTCTCATTAGGTTATTCTATCTTCTTTTTCATCTACCTGTCATTCGGTCTCTTTGTCTTTATATTACTCTTTCTCTTCCTCCCTCCCTTCCTTCTTCCCTCTCTCCCTCCCTCCCTCCCTCCCTTCAATCCATTTGTGTGTAGGCCAAGGTGAATGAATGCCCTGGCACACACTGGAAGTCAACAGCAACCCAGAGAGTCTGTCTCCACTTCCCTCTGGTTTTTGAGTTAGAGTATCTTGTTTAGGCTGTAGTGGCCAGCTAGCGTTAGAGACCCTTGGAATTCTCTATTGTCTCCAAGTAAGAGTGCTGAATTGCTGATGTGTGTGATACTGTATTTGGCCCTTTGTTTGATGGTTCTTAAGGCTTGAGTAAGCTCGCAGCCTTAAGTCTCCATTTGATTTAATTTAGGTCAACAACAGCTTCTTTCTCCTTCAGCAGAGGGTAACTAAGTAAACTGTGCTACCAGGAAATGGACTATGGAAGCCAAGCCGGAAAAGCCCCACACTTCCCTCTTTTCTTCCACTCCCCTTTAGAAAACATGCACGAATATATATGATCTTCATACTCCAACCTCCAGACTCTGAATTTTTCTCTAGGATGAAGTTTAGAAAGAAACAGGAGGCAGCTCTGACCACTCAGCAGTGACCTGGGCCGTGAGCTCAGGGCCAAGCTCCAAGGTAGGGATGGCTTTGTTCCCTTTTCCAAGTCACCTAAGTCACTGGCTGCCAATTCTACAAGATGGGAGGACAGGCTGACAGAAGGCATGAAAAGGAGAAAGTAAAATAGTTCCTTTGTTCTGAGTAGAAATTGCCCAAAGGAAATTCCTGTTCTCAGAGGTGATTAAACAGGTTTTATTAGAGGCCATTATGGGGATGCAGTTACTAATGCTGTTAGTAGTGATAAAACAGTTCGTTCTTTCATTTTTCTTATAATTTGCCTTTCACATAATAAGAACTAGATTTATTAACAATTTGATAACTCTACTTTAAGTGTCAGAACCTTTTATGGATAATTTATAACCTGTTCTCTCATAAGACAAAGCTTGAAGGTATCCAACCAAATGCCTCTTAAAAATACAGGAGCACAAATAGAGTGTGTGGGTGAACCAGTAGGGTTGGCTATGTGTCTTGATGGTTATAAACACAATCCAAAACATTTCCCTTGGGTTTCTTTTTCAACTTACAAGTTGTTTGAGGTTAAGAGTACAGGCTGCTCTTACAGAAAACCCAAGTTTGGTTCTCAGCAGCTCTGTGAGGTGGATTGCAACTGTCTACAAATCCAACTCCAGGAGATCTGGTGCCCTCTTCTGGCCTCTATAGGCCCACCACTACCCCACCACTACCACATATGTGCACATAAGTTAAAATTCATGTGAATTTTTCAAATTTATAGTAATTTTAGCAAAGCATACAAAATTATATGATTGTCTAGTTCATCAGTGATTAAAGAAGAAAATGTAATTTAAATGTCATGTTGGATTTTTGCACTTTTCTTCTATTTACAACTGAAATAGAAATGGCTTTCTACTCTCAATGCCTCAAACCAAGTCTCATGACATGATTGAATATCATGTACTCAATCAAAAGGCAGACCTCCCTGGTTACTATGAAATATATTTCTTTGACTGTTGGTACTACATCAAATATGACTTCAGATATTGTTTCTAGAGAAATATGGTGATCAAAAGTTGATGCCAAGGACACCTGGAAATTAGAAAGCAGTGTGGTGTGTGGGTCTCTAGATCTGGTGACTCTAGGTGTCTAGCCCTGTATTTTGCATCGCCAGACAGACTCAGGAACTGTGTCATGCCTCTGGCATGAGAGCTGCCTCAATATGTAGGCTAGGGTTCAAAGTGACTGGGAACAAAAAATAACTCTCCTTACTTGCTTTCACTTCAAAAGCTCACCCTTAAGGGTCTTTATCTCTCTCTTTCCAACCCCATAACTGCCCTTACTAGAACAAGTTGTTACAATATTGTTGCCACCGTGCATTTTCCATCCTAAGTGATTTGCTACACCATGATTTTATAGATTTAGTAGAGGATAGACCTTTCCCATTAGCCACTCTCTTTGAGTTTGTATTTCAGAAATTATTACTTTCCTGGGTTTAGTTGATTCTCATTCCACTTTCCATAAATTGAATAAGTTTTGTGGTTAAAAAAAAAAAGAATCTGACAAATGCCTTGAATCTCATAGAATGAGAACTTTTACATAAACATCCGCTTTGCTACTTTGGGGGAACCTGTGTTTTATGGGTCCATTAATGAATGAGTAGAGTGGTTAAAAATATCTGGCTAGAAGCCCTGCTTCTCATAGGCACAAAAGATATAGGTTAATGGAGCAGTTAAACATATTTCATATCCTGGGGCTCTAATAATACTGGGGAAAGTTAAGTACGCTGGTAAAAAGGAGAGACAGAGAGAGAGAGAGAGAGAGAGAGAGAGAGAGAGAGAGAGAGGAAGAGAGAGAGAGAAATGCACACCCAGGCAAAGGCTAACAACATAGTCTGAACAACTCAGAAGGAAATCAAGGCAGAATGGCCAACTGCTGCCACTACATAGGATGTCAGAACTGTCTTCAGATCTCCCCTTTGTTAAAATAGGAATCAGATTTTACAAAGTCATGAAGCACAAGAAAGGTGTCCAGAGAAGCAGTGTTAGCAAGTACAGGGCAGTGTTAGGGGCTGTGGGAAACTGGAGCCAAAATGCAATTTAATGAAAGCAAGAATTATCTAAGTAGAAAATATCGATGTGATAAGGCTGTAGTAAAGATAGAGGATTCAGAGATTTTGAAGTTATTCTCTTTAATGACCTTGTTTTGGATATGTATATGTATATAGTCATATATATACATATATATGTATATATATGTGTGTGTATATGTATACATATATGTGTGTGTGTGTGTGTGTGTGTGTGTGTGTGTGTGAGTATGCATACACACATGAGCACATGAGCATGTTCAGGTGCTCACAGAGGCCAAAAATGTATCAGACCCAAGAGAGCTAAAGTTACAGATTTGTATAGGCCAGCCATTTGATGTGGTTTTCAAAAATTCTCTGAAAAAGTAGAAAGTATTCTTAACTGCTGAGCTATTTCTCCAGCCCCCAAAATTAAATTACAATACTGGCAATGACATTAGGTCAGAGAGACACATCATCTTTGTCACCGTTGAATCACTACTATATTGTACAAAATGTGCCATGTGGCACCGGTGCCATAATTGGTAATATACCAAGTGGCATACCAATACTTGGTATTTTAATGGCAATGAAAGTGTCAATAAGAAGATGAGTCTTGTCCTGGGCAGGGTCAAGATGAAAGATGAAAATTTAGTAAGTCAAACATCCTGATATCAAGGTCACATGCTCGCCCATCTTCTCCAGGACCTTTCCCTCTTGTCTGCTCAACCTGCTGCTGACCTGAACATCCAGTCTCCCCACCCATCAGTTGCCCCGGCTCCCCACTAGTCTTAAGCTTCTACCACCTAGAACAGAATACCTTATACTACAGTCCCCCATTTCATCTTCCACACCCTGGAAACTGAGGGTAGCTTCAAATAACTTCCCCCGGATCTTATGGTGTTAAAACTCAGCCAAGGCCTCAGAACAACCTGCAAACATTTCCCGTCATTATCTCATGTCTCCCTTATTCATTCTCCCTCAGATGTCTGCTATTTAGGGCTCCCTGGGTAGGCACTGTTAAAACCCCTTCCTCTACCCAATCCATGAATATATATGTCCCTTGCTTGCTAGTACTGCTTAGCCATTGTACATGTTCTCATACCATCAGACCCTCCTATACAAATTGTGTGCATGCGTATATAGCATAATGTTAGTCCTAGAGAGCTTTGCATTTAAAATAACAGGCTATTTAATTGAAAAGCATCGAACAAAAATGGGACTCTATAGCAATTCCTAATAGGAGTGTCCGGATTTTTAATACTGAGATATGATTTATCAATCTACAATGCTTACACTTAACTCAAGAACATCCATTACACTTACTAAAATAACTTGATAGGGTTATAAGTAAGTTTCTGATTTTGTGGTGGGCCATATGTATTGAGATTTGCCTGCCTCCGTTTCTGAAGTGTTGTGTAAATATTATGTTTGTCTATTCTGTGGTTCCATGTGCATGTATATATGCACATGGGGGTCAGGAGTAACTTGAGGAAGTTGGTTCACTCCTATAATGCAAGTCCTAGTATCGGGCTTGGTAGCAAGTACCTTTATCTGCTGAGACATCTTGCTGGCCTTTAACAGTATTTTGAAAGATAAATGCTATGATATGGATAAATCTAAAATTCTGTACTGAATTAAAGATGATAGGCCAGAAGCACACTATAGAACATACACAGGCTATACCTAGACCTCCCACTCAAGAGGAGAAAGGGAGGGGGGATGGGAGAAGAGTTGTGGGAGGAGGTGACTGAGAGGGGGCAATGCCTGGGATATAAAGTGAATAAGTAAAAACAATTTAAATTTAAAAAAAAAAACACAAAAAAAAGGTTCAAACTCATCTATAATGACAGAAAGGAGCCCAGGGATTGTGTGGGATGTCAGAGAAGGAGAAGCAAGTGGCTCCAACAGGCTGCAAGGATTATTTGAAGATACGAGAAGGTCCATTGTCTTAATGGTGGTTATGGACATTATCTTTGCATATAAATGGATATATTGCATATATATTATATACTCGTTGAGATTTCTCAGATCATGTACTTCAAATATGTTGAGTTTATTGCATTTCAATTTAAACTTTGATAAATCTATTGAATGTTTGAAAACTTGTTTTCCTGCTTAATTCTTAACCTATTACCATCTAGTTTCTAATCCCTGCCCTTCAGAGAGACAACTTCAATAAGGTCCTCATTGATAATTAAATCACCAAAAATACAAAAGCTAATGCTGTTTATTGCTTTCCTACCAGATTTCTCAGTGTGCCTAGTGTCCCTACCAACCCTTGTCCTTCAGTATCTGTGCTTGGTGACCTCTGTGACCCTACAGCCTTCCTACTCTCACCATATCTCTGTGGAAATGCTCTGCTCTCCTCTGAATATTCTGTTTCTCCTCTTCTCTTCTGTTTCTGAACCAGGATATTTCCTGGGATTCTGCTGACACAATACCTCGGTTGAAACAGACTTACCCAATATTCCATATAGCATCCATGGATTAAAAGAATATTTTAGAATGTTCTTGACTCTCCTGAGCTTGGATACTGAGAATCCATCTGTATGATAGCTACGGGACCCACTCTAACTCAAGAGTTATGTTTCTAAACACTTGGCTCATTATTCCATAAATAAAAATGCTGTCTTTTCAGGAAGGCACAGAGAAACCCTGTCTCAAAAAACAAAACCAAAAAAAAAAAAAAAAAAAAAACAACAAAATACTTTCCTTAATGCCTGGTAGCAGTGCACTCTTGTAAGCCCAGCACTTGGTCGTCACTATATAGACTAGGTGGGCTGGCACAGAGGATCCTCTGTCCTCCAACTTCCATACCCCAAGTGCTCAAAATACAGATGTGTACCACCACTAGCTTTGTGTACATTTTTTGCAGCCAATGCATAGTGATTTGTTCATCAAATTCATCTTTGCTGTTCACCAGGTATCATTTTCCTTCCCTCATCACTGGACATTGACCATGGTAGACAGCAAGCAGGGGAAAGTCAGACGAGGGAAAGCACATCCTTAGCTCAATTGTCCATCACAAACTGCCATGACTCTATCTTATTGCCTTCTGTAACACAAGAGTTGCCTAGGTTGTAATTGGTAACTCTTTTAAGACTAAAACCAATTATTGGACATTATCTTTGTCCACTAGCAGGCGGCCAATTCCTCTCCATTCCTACTTTATACAATGGCTGCCTATTTCACTCTTAGGCTGAAACTCTGATCTCCCCCTCTGTGGTCTTCTATGAGCTACAAAAAGAGCTGCAAAGCCTGCTCCTGGCAACCAGAGCACAGCAAGTTCAGAAGCTCGGTATTGTCTACCTTGTTAGCTACAATCAGTATTGACATTCTGTTGCAAGCACTCTGATCTAGAAGTGAAGAGGGGGCTTTAGCTTGCTGCATACAGCCCTTTACACTGCAATGTTCTCAAGCCCATGATCTTCTTTGCCTCTCATGGTCTGCCTTCTATCTTCCAAAGTACCATCTTATGTCTAATAGGATGAGAAGACAGATTCAACATACCGTAGAAGATCTCCTTTATGTCTCATTACCTCAAACAGCTCCTATGATACCCATTGGGTCCTGAAGCCATATTCAGTACTCCTTAAACATCCCAGTTTTGTCTGACTCACTCTCCTAATGATTAATCTGTATGACAATCTTTTTATGTTAACCAGAAGGATTTAGATTCCTTCTGTTCTTAGCAATCAGTGTTTGTAGAGGTTCTGTGATAGTAACTTTATATCATTTCTTCCACAAACATTCCTTTGAGTCAAGTATCTTGAAGTTACTTGAACAATTTAACCAATGGTGAATGGAGAGATAGGGTATTTGAAACCTAGTGTGTAACTCCAGATGCTAAAGTTCCTGGTCCATGAGCCATAGCCCATCCCTTTACCCTACCCTACTAGCCCCCTTCCCCCTTTCCTCAGCAGAAGTTCTGGATTGATCTGCTCATCAGTGTTTCTAAGGATGAAGCCTGATACAGCTGACAGCCACCAAACATTTGTCTAGTGAGTGAATGTGTTCAGATGCCTCCTCCAATTTCATTCCACTGTAACATTTACAGGCCATTGAAGGAAAAATAGGGACAAAATGACTTTTTAGTAGGAGCAATTCTGAAAATCCATCTGCTCCAATTTGGTCAGTTTCATACCAATAAATCTATGTATTGAGTTAATTTTATTCTCCATTGACTCTAGTCACTCCCTATCCTAAAATGTGGGGGGAAATATGCCACTGTATGACAGGAAGAAGAAATCTCTGGGAGAAGAAGTAAGTTCTGATCCCTGGAAGGGGAGTGGACCAGAGGAGTTTGGAGCACAGTGGACAAGGAAAAGAAGATCTGGTTCTGTCCAAAATTTTAGAATGGGTCTGGAAAATAAAGCAGTAGGGTGGAAAGAAAAGGAAGGGGGGAGGGGAGGGAAAAAGGAATGAAAAGGAAGGAGAGGGAAGGGGAAGGGGAAGGGAAAGGGAGGGAGAGAGAAAGAAAGAGGGGGAGAGGGAAAGGGGGAAAGAGAGATGGGAAAAGGAGAGGAGGAGGGGGGAAAGGGGAAAGGAGGAGGAAGAGGAGAAGAGAAATGTAGGAGGCAAGGACTCAACCTGATGTCTTTAGGGATAAGTTTCTCTTACATAAAGCTTACAGGAAGTAAAACAGAACTCAGTTACTGTGCAAGAATGGTGTGGGTGACTTTTCAGGCCAGCAGTGCATAGGAATCCTGAAGCAGTGTGCCTTAACTAAGCGCAGGGAGTTCAGATAAGGAATTGATTTCTCGTGCTTGTGTACTCTGCTTTATCTTCAGCTTGAAGGAAGTATAATTTTGGCACACATTAAAAGAAGACAAAATATATGTGGCCATCCAGGCTTACTGAAAGGACATTTGTTACAAGGCAGGCCCATTGCTTTGCAGAAAGCACAAATATAGGGGAAATCAAGCTAATATTGTTTGGAAAGGGAGGTTGCTAGTGTCACTGAAATCTCTGAGAGTATTTGAATATATATCTCCTCTTTGTACATTGACTTTCATTCTAATTTATTCACTCCAATTACTGAGGTGAGCAGAGATTGATGTTAGTGTTTGCTTCCATTACCCTCTCACATCCTCCCCACACACATGAGCAGACACACACATACACACCAAGATCTGGTATGAGGACACACATCGTAACTTTCCAGAGGCTGAGGCAAGTGGATCTCAACCTCAACTCTAGCCTGGGTAACATAGGAAAAGACTGTCTCAAAAATGAGCCATACTAGTTGCAAAAGTAAGATAGAGGCATATGTGTTCCACCACAAATCTTAGACACCTACAGTTACTTCAGGGGGATGCTGCTCTCCTTTGCTACTTTGACATAATTAAGTTGCAGTTTTTGTCATATCCTCCTCTTCTTCTACAGTGGCTCTTAGAGTTCCTGCTATGATTCCTGTGCATGCAAGAAAAAACATAAATGTAAAAACAAAGCAATAATAGAAAGGGATTTAGTGAGAGGAAGTATAGGGTCCCTTCTTTACTTGAATGGTCTTCTTAGGTTATGTGTACATCAGCAGTGCTTCAGATCCCACCAACAGACCTGTTGGCAAAGAAGAGTGACTTTTTGATTGTTCAGAATAGAAATGGCTCTGTATGCAGTATGTGTGTGTGTATAAAAAATAGATATATTGAAGAAAATGCCAACAATGGGTTTGGGGGAGTGGATCTGTAGGTAAAGTGCCTGCCACATAAGCATGAAGGCGGAGGCCAATCTCTAGAAACCACACAAAAAGGCCAGTTATGGTGACAATGGCCTGTAATCCATTGCTGGAAAAACTGAGACAGAGGAATTTCTGGGACTTCTGATAAGTCAGCCTACTGGTGCACATTTTTGCATGTGCACCTGTACACATATGTGCATACCTGAATGTATATACATACACAGACAATTTAAACGCCTCCTACATTTTCTCTTTGTTGTTGGGATTTATGGGTCATGCATCTTGAAGTTCTGTCCCCTTATACATTGGACACAATCTCAACCATGGTAATTTTATTTATTCTTTCTGTAGTTAACTACACCTGTATCCCTGCCCCATCAGTCTATTTATAAAGTAGATTAATCTGTATGCTGAGCATGACCACACCATACATACCTATACAGTTTCACAGGAGTCTGACCTAAAACTCTATGATAAGTAGGTTCCAATAACTTTTTTTTCCTTGCAAAATGTATGAGCTTTGCAAGTCCCAACAAAATATTACACACACAAGAAAATGCATGTATATAATATATTATATAATAATATAATTATAGAATAATGTATCATTAATTATCATATAATAATGATAAATATTATATGATAATATATCATGATAATATATCATTGTATAATGATGCAATAATATCATTCTAGAAGTACACATATAGGACTAGATAGCAAGCTAGGGTTATGGCAAAAAAAAAATCTGATTTGCATAAAACAGAAGGCAACCATGACCACAGTAACTGACAAGTATTGTCACAGTTGTTTTCAGTCTTTCTATATAAATACAATCCTCAATTTAAACTGCTTTTGAACTTGTTTAATATATAATTTTTAATTATAACTCTAGGATCTGAAGAGATGCATCAGATGTTAAGAACCGTGACTGTTCTTGCAGAAGACCTTGATTCTATTCCATGTGGTGGTTTACAACTGTCTGTAACACTAGCTTTGTGAGATCTGAAACCTTCCTCTGGCTTCTGTATATATCAGGTGCGTACAAAGTGCACAGGCATGCCTTCAGGTAAAACATCCATAAATATAAATTAAAATTAAAAAGTAAATGTAAAATATTAGTAGCTATTATTACCTGAATCATTGCCTACTACTGACGAATAAAAATCACAGATATCTTGAAAAGTGACCCTGGCTTGCTGGCACCACATACCTGTGATATCAGCACTTGGAAGGTGGAAGCAGGATTATCAAGAGGTCACCTTTGGCTATGAAGCAAATTTGAAGCCAGAGTGAAATACAGGAGGGCCTGTCTAAGAGAGGAAGGGAAAGGGGAGGGAGAGTGGATGGGAGAGAGAGGAATAAAGGGAAAGAGGGAGAGAGGGAGAGAGGGAGAGAGGAATAGTGGGAGGGAGAGAGGAATAGCGGGAGGAAGAGAGGGAGAGAGGGAGAGAGGGAGAGAGGGAGAGAGGGAGAGAGGAAGAGAGAGAGGGAGAGAGAAATAGAGGGAGGGAGAGAGGGAGAGAGGAATAAAGGGAGGGAGAGAGGGAGAGAGGAATAGAGGGAGGGAGAGAGGGAAAGAAGGAGAGAGGGAGAGAGGATTCAGGGGCCAAACTCTGAAAGAAGAGAAACTCACACCTAGGCAATCTTGGCAGGATGAACACCTTCCCTCTAGGGACATTTTCAAGTTACAGGTGAAAATGTCATTTTAGCATGATCCACATGATGCAAAGCAGTAAGGGCATTAGCTGATATATTTAATGACATGTAATTAACTCTTAATGATAATCACTATAATTCAACAGGGAGGCAATAGTAATATTAATGGCGACATATGGATGTTTAATTAATTATAGAGTATGTTAAGAAGGACATACAATCTCCACCCCCTCTCTCTGTCCTGTGTGTGTGTGTGTGTGTGTGTGTGTCCTCTGTGTATGTGTGTGTGTGTGTGTGTGTGCATGAGAGAGGGAGGGAAGGAGGGAGGGAGGGAGGGAAGGAGGGAGGGAAGGAGGGAGGGAGGGAGGGAGGGAGGGAAGGGGGAAGGGAGGGAGGGAGAGAGAGTATGTGTGTGCATGAGTGAGAGAGGGGTGGGAATGTGTGTGTGTGTACACATGCACAGAAGCTTGAAGTCATTCTTGTCCATCATTCATCAGATGTTTTACTTCCTCCTTATTTTCTTTTAAATAAGAACTATTTTATTGTAAACTCACAAATAAAAACTAGCACATGGTTAGATTAAGGCAATGAATAAAACAAATACTTGGCCCAGTCCCAAACTATGCATTTCAGTGAACTTCTTAATAGTTACAATGTCCATTCTGAAACCATATATCTTCACTTAGGGTTTTATACTACCAGTATCAGTTATGTTTCAATGCACTTATCCACAAGGAGAAATAAAACAGTTACAATAGAGTCCACACTAGAAAAACAACTAGCTTTATATTCTCCTTTAAAACTTGGGAGTTCTTTTGCTTACACTCAATCTGTAGGCCAAAATCTGTATCTGAACATACATTTTTGGCTGTTTCTCACCATCCCCTTCATCTTTCCTTCCTTATTCCTTCTCTCCCTCCTTCCCTCCCTCCCTCCCTTCCTTCCTCCCTCCCTCCCTCCCTCCCT
>JADRCD010182903.1:0-10112 GCA_019843815.1 Montemys delectorum
GGGGGGGGGGTCTCTTGTTACTGTCTATAAAGCAAAGTAGCTCAGAATGTCTATATCAAGATAGGCATGGTAGCTCATGTCTATAATCCCAGGGCCTGTACGGCTGACACAGGAGGATCACAAGTTTGGATACAAGACACTTTGGATGACATAGAGAGTTCAGGGTGAGCCTGGGCTACATAGATAAATCCTGTCTCAGAAACCGAGAATAAAATCAAGCAAAAACTTAAAAAGTAACTGAGGCGTCATAGACTATGCCTATGCAGCCAGTTCTGCCTGGCTAACATCTGTCCTTCCACCGGCTAACATCTGTCCTTACACGCTCTCTGTGTGGCTAAACCAATCGAGCCAGAAACTGGCTGGATTTGCAGTCTTAGCTCAGCAAACAGGGACCCGTCTATCAGAACCAAGACGGTAAAAATACTAGAAATCCTGCGTCACTGTGGCTTCAGGGACTTCAGACAGAAGGGTCCAGGGCACAGGCAGAAAACAGCCTCACAGGTGGGTTAATCGCTTCCCTGGCCTGCATTCCCGAGCAGGTGAAAGGCCAGCTAGCTGACTCCGGGTGTCTCCCCAAGTTTGAAACTATATCTTAGGGTACAGGAAGGACGTGGCAGAATATGGTCTGGAGAAGCAATCCCCAGGGGAACCCTCTCAGGGAGCCCTGGGAAGCCTGGGAAGACGCCAGCACAAGAGCAAGCAACCAGAGAGAAAGCTCTGGCTTTTATAGACACATGGGACTCAATACTGGGGATTGAACCCAGGACCTCATGTGCACGCCATATGTAGGCCTTTCCTAATCCCTAAGGTGAGGCAGGGCCAGTTTTCCACACCAGGCATTCCCCCCCCCCCCCCCCCCAGAAGTCTTCAAGGCCCGCTCTCTAGGTCCTACTCAGTGCCCTCTGGCCTCCTCTCCTCTGCTTCAGTCAGCTGGACTTGGACTCTGAGGGCAGATTTAAATCAACAGTGGGTGACGAATCCCACATCTTCCCTAGGTTCTCTGAGCCTCCGCCCTCCACAATAGGAAGAAGGATCTGGCCTCAAGACTGTGGGCTAATTTCTTCTGTGGAGCCCCAGGGTAAATAACAGATAGACATCTAAAGCTGCACCGGGCCTGAGGTTCCCAACTGCCTGGAGATATTTTTCTCCCAACCTCAAGTCCAAATAGGCCAGCACCACCATGCTGAAGGAGCGGTCTGCAGGGTGGCTGACGTCTAGCCTGTGTTTTCTCCAGTTAGGGCAAACCTCCCTGCGCCCACTAGAGGCAGGGCTCTCTGTCCTGGAGGAGACACGGTCAGGGTTCGCTTGGGCCCTGGGGTTCTGAGCCCTGAGCCTCGTGTCTGAGCATGCTCCCACGTCTCATCTTGGGCAGGGCTTCCCTCGCACTCAGGAGAGCCAGGCTGTTCTTCGAAAGGCTGCTGCTGCATCTTCTGCAGCACCTCCTGGCACTCTGTAGTTGGACGGCTTCCAGAGCATCCCATTGTGGCACCGAAGGTGTCTAAGTCAGTATTGGGGTACCCCCTTAGGACTTGCGCATAGATGCCCTCTCTGGCTGACTTCCAATCCCAGACACAGACCCTCCCTGCAAAGACCCATGGGAGACCAACACCTCCGGTGTGCCAGGCATAGCTTTGGGTCTCCGCTCCGGGACTAAACAAGAGAAGGTTTGGCCCCAACGGCAGCCCTGTAAAACGATGGATGAGTGAACGGGGGATCTTCTGCATTCCCGCTCCTCCCCGGCCTCGTCTGGCTCACTAGGTTTTCTCTGTGTGTCCCCATCTTGCCTCAAGTACACCACCTGCTCCTCAAAGTAGTTCTCCTTCTAGAGGGAGGGCCTGGGACAGGGCTCTGCTCCCTGTGGATGTTAGGAGATGAAAGTGCCTCTCGCCTCACTCACTCTGATGCATCCAGCTGAGGCTGCAGCCTGATTCTGCCAGCTGGGCCTCCAGTGTGATACAGCATCCCTGCCTGGCTTCCCTAAGGAGCCTGCAGCCCTGTGTTACAAAGGATTCTCTGACAATGGGAGGAAGACCGTCTGCTCTATTGTCTACCGCAGCCCTGCCAGGGTCTAGGTTCCCCAACACCTCATGGATGCCTCCTCACTCTCAGCACAGTGGCTCCCGCTCGCCCTTCCTTCCTCTGCCGGCATTGTACTATCTGTGATTCCGATCCAAAGCCTGTGACACTGAACTTGTCCCTGCCCTTTGTCCTTGGCCTAACCCAGCAGACCTATTCCAGTTTATCCTTGGGTTACCACTCAGAGTCAAGTCAGTGTGACCAGAAGCCCTTGCAGTCTGTGGTGGAGGGGATTCCCTTTAAACATAAACAATAACCACAGGCTGTGCTTCCCCAAATCTGCGTAGCATGTATGAAGGCTGGTGTTCTATCAACTTGACAGAAGCAGGAGTCATTTGGGAAAAGGAAACCTTAACCAAGAAAAAGTCCACACCAGATTGGCTGGTGGAGCGTTAACTTGATTGATGATTGGTGTGGGAGGGCCCCAGCCCATTGTGGGCGGAGCCATCCCTGGGCTGGTGGTCTTGAGTTCTATAAGAAAGCAGGCTGAGCAAGCCAGGAGGAGCAAGGCTGTAAGTACCACCCGTCCGTCCATGGCCTCTGCATCAGCTCCTGTCCAGGGTTCCTACCTTGAGCTCCTTCCCAGCCTTCCCGGTGATGGGCTGTGCTGTGGACAGGGAAGGGAAATTAACCCTTTCCCTCCCAGGTTGCTTTTGGCCCTAGTCATGATATCGCAGCCTCAGAAACCTGACTAAGACAACATGTGACCCTTGGCTCATCTCCAGCCTCGCCTAGTTTTAGATCTCCTCCCTCTGATTACAAACACTGCAGCCCCCCAAAACCTCAGAGGCCACCTTGCTAGAGCCCTCTCTCCCATCCTAGATGGGACATCAGTCTGGCAGGTGGTCCTCGGCTGGCCGTGAACTGCATCCCCAGCTGAGTCCTTCCTTGGGTTTGACCTTACTGTTCGTAGTTCCTTCCCAGAGTCAGTGTGCTCAGGCCTCCATCCCGTTTGTGCCTGCTGTTCCTTACCACAGAGGCCCTTTTCCTGTCTCCTCTGGCTACTTCCTTTCTCTCCTTTAACAGTCAATGCTTAGGTTGCCTCCTTCAGGAAGCCCTCCCTGATGGCAGGTGCTCTAGGTCATCATGTACTTGAAAAAGCCTTAGGCCTTTCCTCTCCACTGTGGTGAAATGTAACGATTTGTGTTTCACTCCCACTACATTTAAGTCAGGGCTCTATGCCTATCCTTCATGATAGCCCAAGTCTAACACAGAGCCAGGCCTAGAAAGAAAGCCCAGTAACAATGAAGAAGGTCATGCCGACTGCATGGTGATCAACCAAACCATGCAATCACCCCACGCATACACAGTTTCCCCCGTATCCACATCTGAGTCATTATAATTCTAAAATCCCTCATACAGAATACCTACACCTACTATCAAATACACCCCTTCCAATAAACCATCCCAAATTGGTCCTACTCTATGTATCATTGCTATGGAAACTGCCCTGCCCCCGTCCATCCTTTATCTACTCCACAACCCTTCTCTGGAGTCAACAGTTGGGTCCAGCTCCACTCAGGACAATGACAGTGTCAGATGGTCCAGCAGCCTCCTTTGCACTGGGCATGAAGAGTGTAGAGCCAGGAGATATGGAGTCCTCGTAAGCCTATTCTAAAGCTTACTTGTGATTTGGTCACGTCCCTAAAAACCATTTTAGGGTCTTGGCCTTCCTCACTTGTAACACGGGCCAGGGGGATGAGACCAACCTCACAGGCAGACATGAAAAGGGTTCATGGGGTGACGCACGTAATACACATACAGCCATGTAACACGGGTTTCAGCCAAGCCCCACTGTCCTCTTCCCCACTGCCCATCTGTCCTCAATTAATTCACTTCAAGACCATGGGGAATGAACGTGCACTGGTGTCTAGGTCCATGCCATCCGGCCAGAAAGCACCACACCAAATAAGAACAGGGCCTCCACTCCTGAAAAGCCCTCTTGTATTCCTGGATGCCAAGACAAAACACAAAGCAACA
Organism: Montemys delectorum; assembly: GCA_019843815.1. Lineage (NCBI taxonomy): Eukaryota > Metazoa > Chordata > Mammalia > Rodentia > Muridae > Montemys > Montemys delectorum. The sequence continues at coordinate 4,057 of JADRCD010182903.1, forward strand.
AAAGCCAGCCCGGAAGGAAGCAACCACCAGCCAAGTGGATGTCAAAGAAAGAGAGGAGACGAAGTGGGCAGACTTTGAAGTAAGGACCCACTTTTTTGTTTTGTTTATCTGATGTAGAAAAAGAAATGGGGTCAGTTGTGATAGCATATGCCTATACTAGTAGGAAATGCCAAAGAGGTGGAGGAGGTAGGACCATGAGAAAGAAACTGAGGTACGAAAGACCAAGGTTTCCTGCCCAGCTCTGACAAGAGCTCCAATGTGACCCTAATAAGTTACCTTACTTCAGAGACCCTGAGGTCTCTGCACGGAGACCAGTCAAGCTGCCTCTCTACCTGTTTGCCTGGATCCAGGGTTGGGTCTGCTCTCACCCAAGGTTGGATCTGTTCTCACCTAGTTCTGAACCACAGCTCAGTTAATACGTGACCAGGTGCATTCTACAAAAACACCACTGTGGGAGAGTGCTCAGAGACTGTAATTTGCCTGTCTGTTTTCCTGTCTCTCCAGAAACGAGGTTCTGCATATCAACCACAAACCTACAGCGTCTACCATCAGGATCAGCACCGCACAGAACATAACTTTAGCGCCAGGGGAGTAGGAACGGAATCGGAGGCCTCACAAGTGAACTTGGGACTAGACAGCCTCATACTAACATCTACACAGATCTTAGAAGCCCTGCAGGGCCTAGTAAGACCTTGACCAAAACCACAGCTCCTCTCTGAGTCATGGCACCTTAGAACCAGGGGTAGGGGCAAAAAGAACATCCTCCCAGTGCCTTGGTCTCAGAGGAACCTGCTGGTTGGCTCCAGGGTACATCTCCATCAGCTGCCTCACTCCTGCAGAAGGATATAACTCTAGAGCCACCCGAGAGATTCCAAATTCATTGTTACTTCATAACTGTAATCTTTGTTACTGTTACAAAGTGTAACATAAATATTTGTGTTTTCTTTCTTTCTTTCTTTCTTTCTTTTTTTTTTTTTTTTTTTTTGGTTTTTCAAAACAGGGTTTCTCTGTGTAGCTCCACCTGTCTTGGAACTCACTCTGTAGACCAGGTTGGCCTCGAACTCAGAAATCCACCTGCCTCTGCCTCCCAAGTGCTGGAATTGAAGGCGTGTGCCACCACTTCCCGGTTATATTTCTGTTTTCTGATGGTCTTAGGTAACCCCTGTGAAAGGGTCATTCGGGCCTTTCGACCCCCCCCCCAAAAGGGTACGGATGCTTTCCTAGGCTTGGCCATCTAGAGACAAGGAGGAAGACATGGGGCCCCATTTTCAGCTCAATGGCACTGAAAGCAGTAAAGAATAAATCTCAGCAGCACTTGGGAGGTTGAGGCAGAAATGTTGCTGCAAGTTTAAGACCAACCAGCCTGGGTTATAGGAGTCTATCCCAGGACAGCCTGTCTCAAAACAAACAAACAAACAAACAAACAAACAAACAAAAACAAAACCCTATGCAAATAACACATCTTAGAATCACCAGGACCTCCATGGACAAGTGTATGTGTGCCCTAGATGCTTATTATATGTTAACATAGAATAGGCATGTCACAGCCGGCATGTACTCATCAACATCGAATTATTAGATGAGGGATAAAGGCCTGTGGCTTATAGCAGCTGTTTTCATTACACATTGTTATTTATTTTGATGAAATCTAAGCAAGGTGGTGGGTACCTTTAATCCTCGCACTCCAGAGGCAGGTGAGTTCAAGGCCAGCTTGGTCTACCTAGGGAGGCTAACCAGGGCCATGTATAGTGAGGCCCTGTCTCAAAGCAGCAGCAAAAAAGAGCATTTGGACAAGGAATATGTACCAGGATAACTTTCCTGGGTTGAATTATCTACTACTTCCCAAGGTACAAGAACCCACCCTCAAAAAAAAAAAAAAAAAAAAAAAAAAAAGAATGGTCACAGTTTAAATGAAAAGCCGTGGGTACTAGGTACACACCTGTTTTCTTGGCTTTGGGGTGGTAGAGGTAAACCAGGCAACATGGGGGAGCCCCTGGCTTATTAACAAACAGCAGTGGTCTGCAAAGAGAAATCACAAGGGGAGGAAAGCTGTTCTTCACCCGTTGAAAGGCCATAGGCAAGGGACATCACCTCCTGAGTCTTGGTGCCCTCATCTGTACAGAGGGATTAGCCCTTCCTTCCCTACCTCATGGGATCCTCTTCATAACTGTACTATGTAATGGGGAAAGCCCGCTCTGTACATTCACAGAGACACGTTCTTGTTCCAGCAATCTCCTCACCTCGAAGGCACGATCCCAAGGAAGCCTCGCAGATTACTGTCCTCACCAGGATAGGCACTGGCCATGATACACTGCTGAGCCTATTGCTATCAGCACAGTCCTGTTTCACATACTCAGAGGACTTTTCTCGGGCCACCCTAGAGCATCCTGCCACTATCTAGCATCTATGGAGGGCAATCTGTTCCTATACAATTGGGTTGTTTGAAAGTCCTGGAGGTTTCCTTTCATGGACCACGGGCTGCTAGGAACCAAGATTCCAGAGGTTTGGGCCCAGCCCCTATGCTGGGCCAAAAGGAACTCTGCAGGACAGCCCAAGGCTCCTCCCAGTGCTCTGCCGCGCCTCCCTCATAGCAGAGGCGGTGCTTAAGCTGTGTCACTTTCGACCTGGGGAGGCTCCCAACACCCGAGCCTGAGGTGTCCAGGCGGTGCAGGGGCCCCTAGCCAAAGAAGGATAATCTCGGAGCTTCGGAAATGACAGCCGGGAGGGCGGCGCAGGCAGTGGCGCGAGATCCCGCAGGCCTTCGGGCAGAGGCAGACCGGGTCTGTCGGGCAGGCTTTGGTTCTCAATAGAAGAACCGACAGCAGGGAGGGGTGGCTGAACGCGTGGATTCCCTCTAGGATCTGGGAAGGCAGCAGATGAAATGCGCAGGCAAGAGCATCACGGGGAGCCCCCGTGCTAGGGTCAAGGATCCTAAACATGGTTTGCTGGGGATGGGGGTAGAGGGGCACCAGAGCTCGGGTGGGTCCTCCCAGCCCGCAGGGTGGGCAGCCAGTCACTGGGCTAGGGGGACGAGAGAAACGTAGAGGGAGGGCCACACAGAGCTAGGGACTCCCGGGCGGCCAGGCCCCCACTAAGGTCTTCCCCAGCGCCAGCCTGAGGATTCCTTAGTAATCCAAGCGTGGACACACATAAGAGACAGCCCAACTCACACCGTTTGGGGCTAGCTGGTCCAATCCCAGGAGGCATCCACCCCACGCTGTTCTCCACTACGCCGCCCCCTCCAAGGCCAAGCTGTGTGTACACACACAAACAGTTGGGCGGGGGAGGCGACGCCTCCCTCCTGGTGGGGACACGCAGGGCACAGCCACCGATCCCTCCCCTCTAAAAGCCGCGCCCCCTTCCCAGCTCACACGCCCCCTGGCCCCTACCCTGAGAACTCCTCAAAATCAGACCCAGGGCTGCCGAGTTCAGGGTTTGAATCCTGGATTGTCTTTTTAAAGCCAACAAACAACCAGCTCCGATACCGGGTCCTGGGGACGCCTCCTCCTGTGGCATCCTGGAACCCGCACGCGGCCCTCCCGATCCCGTAGACGTCGACCTCAGCCAAGCCACCGCTCCCATCTCCCCCTAAAATCCATGCCTGTGACCATCACTAGCTAGCTCCCCTCAGCAGCCCACTCCACAGCCCTCGGGTTACCCGCCGGCGTGAACCGGCTTTTCGGAACCTGTCAACTTAACCCCAGCTCTGCAGGGCGTAGCATTCCGCCTCCCCCCACCCCCAGGCCCCATCACTCCGAGGCCACAGGAGCGGTCGTTCTTAAAACCGGCAGAATCGCCGCCACAGCGTAGAACGGCCAAAGCCGCCACTGCAATGGCTCCGCGGAGGCTCCCTCCGCTGCTCCGATCCGCCGCGCCCTCCGCGGCCCGCGGGCTCACCGGGGACGAAGGGAGGGGTCTGCTGCCTGTCTAGACGAGAGCCATCCACAGACATCCCCAAGCTCGCGGGGACGGCCGTGGGCACGGCCGGGAAGGGCAGCGTGGACGCACGCTCGCCGGTTCCCTCCCTCAACCCCGGGTGCTGCAGCCGCGCCCGCAGCCGCCTCCCCAGCCGCGCTCCGACCTCTGCGCAGCGCGCGGTCGGAACAGCTGCAAGTTTGCCTGGCGCTGGAGCAACTGCTCGCTGCAGCAACCCAGGCTCCAAAACAAAAGGGATCTTGCCCGCGAGCTTCCTCCCCCGCGGGTCGGAACCCCGCACAAGACATCGGCTACACCGCGCCGCTCCAACGCGAGTGGGGCTCCCAGACGCGCGTCCCCCCCAGGAACCCTTCTGGGTTCCGGAGCTCTGGTGTCACGGTCCCCACCGAGCGGAGAGCTGGGCCCACTACAGGACAAAACCTGGGAGAGGGCGAGATCGGAGAGAGCGGTACCCACTAGACCCAGAGGAGGGGACTAAGGATGGGTGCGGACACCCGGCTGGCTGAAGCGCTAGGAGGGGGAAGGGGGAGAATTGTTTGGAGCGGTTTTCCCGGATTTATCTACAATCGAGAGCACGTCACGTAGCCCTCCTCCCGGGTCCCCGAATCCACCCGCAAGTCGAGGTGACTAAAAGAGGAGGGAGGACAAGGGATGCTCACCTCGGGGTTCCTCTGGCCGCCGCGCGGAGCCCGCGTCGGGGGTGGGGGAAGGGGGCAGGGAAGGGGAAGGGAGGGACCAGGCTCCGAAGAGCGGACTCCTGCCGGGAGTTCGGCGCGTCCCAGCCGTGAGGGGATCCGGCACCTCGGCAGACCGACCCAGTGGAGAGGGGAGGGAGGGAGGGAAGGGAGACAGGGAGGGAGGGGCAGGCAGAGGGAGGGAGTAGAGGAAGGAAAAAAAAATGATCCCTGTACTGACACAGGGAAAGAGAATGTAGGAGAGTGACGTCCGGGCCCCGCCTCCCCCTCCGGCCACGTGCAAAGACTTGAAAGGAAAGAGGGAGACGGCGAGCCTGCTGGGTAATGTAGTTCGCCTTTCTTTCCTAGGATGGCGGGCCCTGGAAAGCTAGGAACCTGGCGGGGAGCCGGGGATACCGCCTGAACTGCCTGGATAGAGCAGTATTGCTACGCCGATACCTGCTCTCCAATGACCTCTTGCACTAGCGGGGGACAGAACTGAGGGCGAAGGCAACGTCTGGGCTTGCAGAGAAACACTTGGTTTTAGAATCAGGCAGGCTGTGAGGATAAGGACTTCGGCGCTTTAAAGTGTAAAGTCTGTCCTAATGGCAGATAAGAGAAAGTGTAGTGTATGCTCTGGGAGCGATGTTGTGTGTGTGTGGGGGGGGGGGGGGTTGGGGGGACGGGGCAGGAGGGGGGCAAGTGGCGTTATTAATGAGACATTAAGTGCCTCGGTCATTGAGATTCATATGTTATAATTAACGTTTGCGCATCGCTCGGGCAGGGGCGGGATGTTGTAATTAGATATGCACTTTGCGACCAATTAATTTTCCATTGGCCATGCTAAAAGCTGGGACACTGGCCGGAAGAATTCGATGCAGTGGATAATTCGGTCATCACTTGATCGCCACTGTTTTGGTTAAAACTGAAGTTAAGCACAGAAGCCTCCAGGAGAAATCTAAGACGTTGCATGTCTCACCAAGCAGTGGAGTCAGGTGCATACTGGAGGTGCTGAAACAGACCTGCTGAAGAACTCCTTGGAGTGATGAATTTGTAAAACATCTAATGAGCACATCTGGACATGCAGGGACACATAAGGCCCTCAGGTTGTGCTCTCCAGGAGCTCAATCTTGTGGGAGGGCCTTTTATAATCTTGTGAAAGGATAGGGGATATGGGAACACTTGATCCTGGGACAAGTCCAGAGCAGCATGGAACCAGGATCGGGGTGGGAAGGCTTCGGAGGAAGGGGGGACCCGGTATCTGAATGAAGAGTCACTAAGGTTTTTAACAAACGGCAGGCATCTATTGAGGCTATGGAAGGCTCTAGATTCAAGAGAAGAGAGCTAATTCTGCAACTCCAGCTATTTGGCTGGATGGGAGACATGTTGCTGGGGGGGGGGGGCGGTTGCAGAAAGGGAGAAATGACTAGGAAGTGAGTCTAGAGG
>JADRCD010182906.1:7909-23389 GCA_019843815.1 Montemys delectorum
ACACACACACACACACACACACTGTCCCTCCACCCCAACACACACACTTCTTTAAATGCTAATGAGTCAGGATGTTTCTGTTCATATATTAGCTTTAGCAAATAGTTTTCTTTGGAAATTAGGACATAAAGCTATTTCCTAATTAGCTTTTCCACCCCAAGACTTCAGAGAGTAAATTAGGCTGCACACACTCTAGCAGCTTGTTGTATCTCACTTATGCTATCTGCACCCTGAGAAGGGCACAGAGCTTGTGTGTTCAGATCCCCCTCTAGTCTCCTTCCTGGCTTCTGTGTCCCTGTCATTCTTTGTAAGATGGAAGCCTAAGGCTACACAGATAGTCCTTGTCCACATACTCTTTGAACTTTTCCAGACTGTTTTTAAAAATGTGCCTTCTAGTACAGTTAATTTTTTACAGAGAAAGCCTGTTTTCACTATTCTTTAAAAAAAAAAAATCTAACTTTTGACTTAGTTGTGCCCCCTTCAGAAATGATCCTAAGCTGATTCTACTGAATCCCTTCCATCACCTGAAGAAATTCCATTTATAAATTGGACCAAAAGTTCTGTTCAAATGATAGATTTAGGCCACCAGGTTATGCTCACAGCGCCCAGGCAACTCTTTGGGGAAACGGTGCTTTTGTTTATTTGAGTTTCCCTGTGGGTCTTTTGGAATGTTTTGGGCTATGGCTTTTGTTGTTATTTTTTTTATTTTTGTTTATTTTATTTTATTTTATTTTTGTTGTTATCTTTTGAGACAGTCTCAGGTAATCCAGGCTGGCTTCAAATGTAGCCTAGGAATCCAGCATCACCTTGAATTCCTCCCAACTGCAGGAATTATAGGCACACACCACCACCATCACAGTGAGTTTATGGGGTTTTGTGGTGCCAGGGCTTGTACATTCTAGGCAAGCATCCTGCCAACTGAGGCATAGATCCAGCCCCAAAGTCCCCTTCAAGGGGCACAAAGGGGAGCATCTTTGGTTCCAGACACAGCTCTAGAGTCTCTCCGACCCAGGAACTCCACTCCCACCTGCTAAAGTAACAAAAGAGTTTCCGTTCCTTAGCCCAGGCCTGAATTTTCAGTATCCACCTTCTTGTTAGTCTGTAAGAAAGAGACCTCGCTTTTTATCCAAACTATCTGGAGCTCAAAACAGCCTCGACGGAAAAACCAAACCCCAGCAGCAACTGTGAAGCACATTTGGTGTCCAGCGGCCAGCTTATTTTTCAGGACTCCTATTCCAACTTCCAAATACTTTCCAGTCTGTGAAATTCACCTCCCTACCACTGTAACTGCAAGCGCCTCTCCTGGCACTGGCACAGATCTAAGGAGCTCGGATCTTGAGGGACGTTTTATTGTTGTAGCTGCTTTTCAGCAGAGAGCATGAAGCTCACTTGAGTAACTGTGGCTTGGCAACCCTGTAGGAATCTGGAAAGTGTCGAACTGGCCTTAACTCAGTTCTTCCTGAAGCAAAGTTCGTTTTAGTAAGGAGTAATCTTGCTGGTTTCCCTGGCAGCCCATCAGTCAAAAACCAACAGCCCAAATTTAACTACACCTCAGTTCTCAAGGCAAGGGGTGCTGAAGACATTTGCCAGTATTTGAAAGCATTTTTGGTTGACACCACTCAGGGGGAAGAGTGACTTTGTGGCTGGCATCTGTCTATAGGGTAGGGGGCAGAATGGTGCTGAGAGCCCTTAAGCGGAGGGTGAAATCTGCCCAAAAAAACTAGTTGGAACTCCAGAGGTGGAGAATCCGTGCCTTGGACTTCCACAAGTGCCCAGGGTCATCAGGCATCATGCCACGAGAACAAAGACGGCATTTTTACATTTTGTAAAAAGAGATGGCTAAGTTTGAAGAGTATCGTCGCCTCCAACTTTGGAAGTGTCTGCAAATTCTATTTCTGGTTGCAATTCCTTCTCCCCAAGGTGGGAAGCAATAAGACAAATAGAGCCAACTGCATCCTCCCAGGACTCGCAAGCTCCGCCAGAGACAGCAAAGAAAGCAGGCTAAGCAATCCAGACGCCCCGCAGCTGGGGACCAGAGGCCAGTTGTGGTGCGCCCTACCGACCGACCGCCCCAGAGTAGCATCCTCCAGGCACTTACTTGTCCAGGATGAAGTAGAGGTCGAATCCCCCGTAGCAAGCTGGTCCCCCGTCCTCGCGGCGGCCCCCGTGTCCGGCGCACACGAGCACGAGTGCAGCCACGCAGAGTCCCCGCAGGCCCGCTCCCAGGCGCCCTGCGCGGTCCATGCTGCAGCCGGAGCGCTGGCCTCGCTGGCGTCCGTGGGACATCAGGGGCGCGCCATACGCGGCCTGGGCTCTGGTCAGGTCTCCTGGATCTCGGCAAACGCCCGGAAGCAATTGTCCAAAGAAGTTCAAGGATTTCTCTTTGGTTTCCGCCAGTTCTGCGCCGGGGTTTCGAGTTTCAGGGACCCAGGACGCTCTGCTCTGTGGAGCTGCCCGGATCGGGCCACCAGGCCGCTCCCAGGCTGCGCTTGAAGCTTTGCAGTCGAAGCAGTTCCGTCCCGACGGCTCTTTGTCCTAGATTTTAAGTATGATGGGGTGGGTTTTCAAATTGTTCTTGGTTGGGGCAGTGCGGTGTCTTTGCTCCCTCCCTTCTCCCCTCCTTTCTTAGGTTTTTTTTTTTTTTTTTTTTTTTTTTTTGTGAAAAAGTCCAAAGAGTGCCATCTTGTGGCCAAGGGCGGCGAAAATGTTGTGGTCCGCTAGACCTTGGCTGAGGCGGAATTGGGTGGGGACTTTTGGCCGGGGATAAATCTTAAGAGTTTTCAGGTGAGCTGCACGCCTTTAATTGATCCATTCTTTTCGTCTTCTTTCTTGCCTTTTCCACGGCCACCTCTTCATCCTCTCCACCCGCCCCCCTCCAACCCCCCATGCCTTCTTTCTGTTTTACTCTTCTGTATCTGCGGATACAGTCGCTGTAAACATTTGATGGAAACTCACTTCCTTCGAGCAGGGTGGCTCCAACTCCAGGCCAGGACTTTACAAACACGAGTCTTTGTGCAAATGAAGCACAAGCCCTTTGCGATCGGAACCATCACATGATCGTACACTGTTTTATTGCAGATCACAAAGGGCTCTGGTTGAAATCTACACATACAATGCCACCGAATGTAGTCGTTGAGGCTTGGAACAGCCAAGGCATCTAGATTGTCCGCATCTCCACGTTTTAGGGAGTCTGTGATAACCACTCTTCTTTCTGCCTGTGAATTTTTGTCTTCCCCTCTCCATCTTTGTTGAAGCACTGTGGAAGCAAGCAGCTGTCAAAACTGTGGACAGTTCAGGGGATTCAGTGCTGTCCCATGAGTCTTGTGCTTGCCTTTCTAGACCGAAGGGTCTTCCTTAGTTCGAGTCCCAGTTCCCACGGGACACAAGGTCTAACTTCTCCACCCTCTCTGGAAGTCACAAATCAATGTGCACTCTTGTCCCAGCCTCAAGCTCTTCTAGATAGGGTACACCTGAGACCCTTACTCCTCACCATGGCCATCCTGGAAGTTTTCCTCCAAACCATACACCATGAAATTCCAGTATCTTGAAATGGTTTATTGATCATTGACTGTGTTTTCTTTTTCTCTCTCTCTCTTTTTTTTCCTTTTTCTTTTTGGTTTTTCAAGACATCGTTTCTCTCTGTAGCCCTGGCTGTCCTGGAGCTCACTCTGTAGACCAGGCTGGCCTCAAACTCAGAAATCCACCTGCCTCTGCCTCCCAAGTGCTGGGATTAATCGGCCAATTGTGTTTTCAAATAAGCCTATTAGCAAATTGCACTAGCTCCCCCTGAGGTGATGTCCAGAGTCTCCCAGCCTCACCTTCCACATAGAGTGATGTATAAGTAACCCATTTCACAGTGCAGAATTGATGGTGTCTGATTTTGGAGCCACAGGCCTGTAACCTTCTTCTTGAATGACTTCTTCTGAAGATGCTCAGTGGCATATCATGAAACTTCCCACCCCCACCCCATACCTTTGTGGAGAAGCCCCGTGTGCATGGACCCTGCTACCCACCACAGACAGCCAACACCAACCCTACTGACTTGATTGAGGATTAGCTGGTTCACTGCTGATTCTCCAGTGCCTGCCAACCTTTCTGGTGACTGCAGCCTCTGAGACCCAAGCAGGGACCTGACCTGGCCCTTCCCTGACTCCAATCCTGGAAAGCAGGAGACAATGTTTGTTCTGAGGTGCTGGCTTTGGGATGGTTTGTTACACAATCACAAGTAACTAATATGTGCCTGTTATCATTTTAAACACTGGAGAATTTCTGTAGAGAAAAAAAATGATTTAACAGTTTTCTAGATGTGCTTGTCCATGAAGCTTTGTTCAGGGAACACCTACTAGCGCCCACATTTTTGAAATTGCTATTTGCAGGAAAAAAAATAATTAGAAGTAAAACTACTCTAACTGACTTAAGTTTGCTTTTTCTATAATTTCTCTTGCCTCAGATGAGGAAAACCCATCTTGGCCCCACCAAGCTCTGTGATAAGAAAGAGGAGAGGAAATCCACAGAGGGCAGCTGGACGAATGAAGGCTGGAAAACTGGGGGCCAGGGGGTACTGGTCCAGGACAAGAAGGAACTTGAGGACAGTGTAATAAAGAAAATGTTCTGAGGCTGGAGGAAAGGGTTGGTATGTTCCTGCAGGGAAGCAAGGGACAGGAGGGGCAGGGGTTAAGAATATCGCACGGATGTCCTCTGAGCTATTTGAGAGTTTGGGTGGCAGAGGAATGCCTTGAGAATATTATGGGGTGGGATGGGGGGGTGGTCTAGAAGGTCTACCTGGGAGAGAGCAAAAAAAGGTCGCTGATAGAGCTCCCTAAGGCCAAAAGCCAGGACAGGCAGAGGCTTAGGTTCCAGAATGGGAGGAGATTTCATTCAAAATGTATTTATAGAGAAGTGGGGAGGGTAGAAGAGTGTGCCCCCCCACAAGGATGAATGTGGCCCTAGAGAGAGCAGAGAAGTGACTGGAGTCATTCGGGTACTGGAGTGCACCAGCTACCATGCCTCTCTTTCAGGATTTTGCAAAGAGGCCTCTTGTTCCAAGAGGATCATCTCTAGCTTGCTGCCGCCATTGCAGCCTCTGATGCTGCTTCCTCCTCCTCCTTCTCTCCTTCGTCCTCTTCCTCTTCTTCCTTCTCTTCCTTTTCCTGCTCCTCCTTCTCCTCTTCTTCCTCCTTCTCTTCCTCTTCATCCTCCTCTCCTCTCCCCAAGCTATGCAAGTAGATGCGAGGGTGTGAAAGAGCCCAAACAGTCCATGTATTGTGGACATCAGGAGAATAAGCTCTGGGGACCCTTCATTAACCTGACAACTGTCAGTTTCACAGTGGAGGTGAGCAGGGGCTTTGATCCTGTCCTGTGCCAGGTCACAAAAGAACAAGGAGAAAGTTTTTGACTATTCAGATACTTCATCTGCCATAGGAAAAATACTTAAGGATTCCAGAAATCTCCAGTCTTTGTTTTTCAAGAGCTTAGAGAAATTGCCTCCAGAAGGCCGTGGTAGCTTCTCACTGACCTGTGGACCCCTCCCTCTCATGATCCAGATGCTCCAGCCAAGCTCTCAGACACCTGCTAGGTGCTGCACAACTCTCTCATGCTGCTATCTAATCTTCCCAGAATCTCGTTGGGCACCAACATGCTACGTGGGTTATTGACAAAGTCTCTTAGAAGGGTTCCAGACATCACAGACAGAATAAAATTTAAATTGTTCCTTTTATAGATAGTTGCCAACAATATGGACAAATCGAACACATTCGTGTTGCATTCATGTCACTTGACTAAGTCCACTATTTGTAGGGTCTCACCAGTCCCTGGACCACACACTGTGTGTAAAAAGGTTAGGAGACTTATTTATCAGAAACAACTTATCTTCTGGAACAACAGACTTTCTGAAGAATCTGAGCCATATTGGCTTTGGTGGTAGGATAAACAAAAGTACTAGGAATCAAGCAAAGCCCAGGCTCTGAAACAGTCTACAGGAAGATGTCATGAGGCTCTCCTAGAGGCCAGATCATTGACAGCTTCAGCCCAGAAACAGTCAGAGCTCTTCAACCCGGGAACATTAATACTCTCCTCCCCCAAAGCCAAGCTGAATCTAGCTTCAAGGAAGTTCGATATAAAATAGTTCTTGGTTCAAGCCAATGCACCAGCCCAAAGCCCTGTTAGCAGAGATGCAATGCAGAGATGAAACCCCCTTGAGATGGAATGTCACTCAACTCTGACTAATCCAGAGCCCTCCAAAGAATAAGCTCATATTGTAGATGGGTCAATTATGAGCTCCAAACAGATCCTATTTAATCCAACTCACAAGCTAGCTCTGATAGGTCACATACTATCTATATTAATCATAGTTTTCCTACAACTTGGGGCAAACAAAGCAATAAGGGGGTCTTTAAATAGGAAGGGATACAGTCTCTGATGGTGGCAAGAACTTGAGACAGCTGGTCACATTACATCTAGGGTCAGAAGGAGAAGACACCGAATGTCGGAGCTCAGCTGGAGCCCAGCCTGTGGAATGTTATTACCTACTGTCAAGGCGGGCCTTCCTACTTCATCTGACCTAATATAAAAACCCCTCACAGGTACGATCAAAGGTAGTTAACTACCAGGTAATTCTGAATCCTGTAATGTTAACCGTCACGATTAACCCCGCCTTCTGAAACACTCTCTGGCCTTTGCTGAATAATAATTCATTTCATGAAGAACAGAGGCTAGGCCAGTGAAACTCAAAAACTGAAATGGGTCAGTACAAGACTGGGGTTCTGACAAGCCTGGAGCTCACAAAGCCAATCACAACCAGGTCAGTTCAGTGCTAATTCTGGTCAATTCTGGCATATTTAAGAGTCATTCTCACGCACTGCAGACCAGTTCACAACTGGTGATGGCAGGAAAAACCTCTCCAGATTTGTCAAGCCCTAAATTGCTTCGATCCTTCCAATGACCACTGCTGTGGGGTATCCACCAGAGAAGACTACTTGGACGTGTGCTGGCGACTATTCTGTGTGTTCAGAACCTCAGCAAAGGGTGATCTCTTAAGCACAGAAAACCACATCCTCTGTTAACATACCTCAGTCAGCAAGAACAGTTAGCCAAAAACAGACTGAAAAAGCCAAAAGGCAGGTTAGTCAATTTAGAGACTTTTCCAGAACTGTGGATTTTGATGGATTAGGTCTTTGTTCTTGTTTTTTTGCAGGCGGTGCTGCCTATGGGCTACGTTCCAAGGCCTACATGGTACTTCCATCATGGCGTCTGTTGTGCTAAGGTCTGGGAACCCATTACATCACCTTCTAAAGTGCATGCAAGTGGCCCTCTGAGTGTGTGGGCATGTGGTGCATGTGTGGATGGGTGAGGTGAAGGATGCTTGTGCCTTGTGAAACAACTCCATGAGCATCTTCAGGGTACAAATATCTGTAGAACGCTAGAAATGGATATAGAGATTTGAGGGACACAAATAGTGGTGACCTATTTTGCTTCTTTCCTTATCTGATTTCTTCTTCTCTGATGAAAGCTATCAAAACATGCAGAATTAATGTCCATTTTCCAAAACTGGTCAGAGTGACCTGCAAGTTAGTAACAGGATCTCTAACTAAGCTGACAGGGCAAAGCAAGTTCCACCTGTGCTAATTAGCTGACTGTGGAAGTTCCTTGGTCTACCCTTAATGTAATTTCCAACTGCATAATAGAGAATAATAATATTGCCTACCTCGCTGAGTTGTTCTGTAGTTCCACAAGACAGCCTTAGGAAGCACGCACTGGGTTTTAGATTTTCTTGCTGCTGGGAGACTCTGGGAAATTGCACTTGAATTTCTCCTGGGAGTAAGAATGCGTTTAAGAGAACCACTTGCAGATCATGTGGTTTTTCTAACAGTGAATCAAAGCCCACTTTGTGTATAGGCTATTCATATTATCAACTTGTAAAAATGCAAAGATGGAGACTTTGGCTCATACAGGAAGGACTGGGAATTGGTGGTTTCCTAGGATGCATGTTGGAAACAAATGGAAAACACACGGAGGCTATCAATAATTCAATGGCAAAACTCCTATTTCTACAGCCAAGAATGTCCCATAGCTGAGCTCCAGTGAGATGTCTGAGTGCACTCCATGACCAGAGATGCTCCTCTCTGCTACTTAATTTACTATTATTATTATCATTATTATTTCTCTGTGTGTGGTATGTGTATGTGTGTGGTATGTGTGTGTCTATGTGCTGTGTGTCTATGTGTTTGTGGGGTGTGTACATGTGTGAGTGTGTGTATGTATATATCTCTCTGTGTGTATAATAGGGGTGAGGAATGTGCATGCTATAACATAGGAAGATCAGAGAACAACTTTGTAAACGCTGTTTTCTCACCTTTTTGTGAGAGAACACAAAGATCCAATTCAGTTCTCCAAGCTTGCTTGGAAAATACTTTTATCCACTGAACCATCTCTGCTGGCCATTATTCTGTTTTTTGAGATGTATAGATCCACTTCAAAAAGCACAGATTGGGGGGAGGTGGATCTGGGAAGAGTTAGGGGAAGGAGTGAGAGATCAATAGGATCAAAATATATTGTATTTATATATGAAGTTCTCAAAAAGTCAATAAAATAGTATGTTAATAAGTATGCTTACTATTTATTCTTATTAACTTGTTCATTGGTTCAAATACTTTACAGATTTGTACGGTGTTGGCTCATCTTCATGATCAACTTGACTAGATTTGGAACCACCTGGGAGACAAACTTTTGGGAATAACTATGAGTATTTCTAGAGAGTTAACTGAAGAGAAAAGACCCAACCTAGACATAGGTTGGGGGCCAAGACTGAATAAAAGGGGGAGAAAGGAGCCTGAAAGCCTGTTGAGCACCAGCGTTTATCTAATTCCTCTGATGGAATGTGAGCAGCTGCCTCCCAGCCCTGCCTCCATCTCTTCTCTACCACGTTGATTGTATTCTTGAACTGACAGACACAAGAGACATTCGTTCCTTTCTCTGGGTTGCTTTCTCAGTATTTTTTTTTTTTGTTATAAGAATTGAGAAATAGTAACAATAGATGTGTTATGTGGAAGTCCCTGTACTTTGAATGGGGGAATCTGTGACTTAGCTTGGACTTCCACAGAGATCATTGGGAGACAGAAATGTATAACCAGTATTAGCACACATGATTTTTATCCTCTCCTTGAAAAGAAACCCAGCATGTCCTTTTTGCCTCATGACAAGTTCAAGAGAATAATGACATCCTCAATGACAAAGTCATTAGGACGACTTGTTCAGAGATGAATGAAGAAAATACAAACATCTCTTTCTATTCTAAGGAACTCCCTTTCCCTAAGAGACCTAAGAGTGATCTTGAAGGAGTCCATGACGATAAGCCTAAACTGTAGGCTATATAAACTGCCTCCAGTTTGGATGAGAGATCCAGGATGCTCATCCCTACTCCTAGCCTATTAGGACTCACCAGAGCACAGGGGTGTGTGAACTGAGCTATGGCTAGTGAAATTTGTATTTTTCTGTTGTATTTGCTCTGAGCATTGAGCCCTTTGGAAACAGCTTGAGAGTAGCAAGAACTGGGGCAGGTTTTTGTTTGTTTTGTTTTGTTTTGTTTTGTTTTTTCAGAAATAAGTAAATGTGTGCCCAACCAAGATGGATATCTAAGAGGTTGGCTCAGGCTGGATCCTCATACTTGACACATCTGCCTTTCCCATGGCCACAGTAAAAGCCAAGAAAGCATTTGTCCCCTCTGAAGCACGAGGGGCAGCAGGTTTCCTGAGTAAGGACTAATTCTGAAGCCAGAGCACACCTGTCAAATGGAAAACTCCAGGCATGGAGGGTGCTGTGATCGCAGCCTGTGTTCTCTTCCCCACAGTATTTCTCATCATGGGTGATTGCTGTGAAATCTTAACTGTGTTATAAATTCAGGCACTTAAATTGTTCCTTATGCCCAAAGAAAACAGTGGAGTCAATGAGTAAACATATAAAGAAAGCCAAAGGGAATTATTATCTTTGGGTTGAAATCGATGATACACTCAGTGGAATTATTACAAATCCAAGAGCCAATAAGGAAGAAATTAAGACCTATAGTCAGAAAACTGCCCTACGGCAGAAGGAAAATCTTGGGTGGTAGATAAAGAGGAGCCATAATTTAATGTTTGGATAGAAACTTACAATGCAGAAGCATCATGGGAATTCATTACATACTTCCTAAGTAATGAGGTTCATTTACAACACAGTTGTTGACTGTGCGCTCAATTCAGGAACTGTGGGAAAGAGAGGAGGGGAAGGGACCATCCAAACCCAGCAAAGCAGTGGCACTCTAGGCATATGCAGTGGATATTTTTGGAATACTTTTTCCCACATGTTGATAGTCCCCCATAAATCATCTTTCCCTGACATAGAACTGTTACAATTACATTTTCTAGTTTCTATTGCTTTTCAATCTAGTTATATGAACTGCAGTATAGCTATGCCTCCACACTTGGATCACTTGATCTTGCTCTGGGATGTACCTTCATGAATCTTTCCTCTAAAGTTTCTGATATATTCTCCTTCCCTAGTACCTAATACCACAGTTTTCTATTTAGTTATAGAATTATAATGCAGAAAATAGCTGTGTGCATTTTACACTCAGGAGCAACGTGTGGACAGAAGAGCTTTAGAAGCCATGACTTGTGTGTGCCTAAACACCACCCTGGGCATTGAAAAGAGGTAAACAATCAAACAAACAAAAACAAAGCTGAGGCAGAGGGACGAACCTCGGAGAACAGCAATGTTTTCAAAGAGCTTGGTATTTCTAGGAGAAGATGCCATGTGCTCCAGTTGGAACCCAGAGGCAGAGCACTGAAACATCTTCACTAGATTGAGCAACTAGAAATTCTTTGGTGATTTTTATGAATTATTAAAACATAGTGACATGTTGGAGAGGAGAAACTGACACTTCAGCTGATGTAAACCAACATGTAGCCTCAGGTAAATTCCGTGTAATAGTTGGTTTAAATACCATCTTGCCACAACCCAGAATGACCTGAGCAGGAATCCTTAACTGAGCGATTGCCTATATCAGGATGGTCTGTGGGACATTGACTCGATTGTTAACTGATTTAGGGAGGTCTGGCCCACTGTGGGCAGTACTATTCTCTAGGCAAGTGGTCCCTGAACTGTATAAGAAAGCCAATTAAGCATGATCCTGAGCAATCCAGCAAGCAGTGCTCCATCATGATTTCTGCTTGACTTCCCGCCCTGACTTTCCTCAGTGTTAACCTTTGACCTGGAAGTGTAAGCCAAATAAACCCTTTCCTCTCATGTTATTTTTGTGAGTTTTATTGCTTTTACTGTCCCTACTTTGATTTTAGTGAGATTCTAAGAACAAAGTTAGATTCGGTCCACTCACCACCTGTTCCAGTGAGAAGCTTTGGGCAGACTGTTCGGTGCCTCTCACCTGAGAAGGGCACAGAGAGTCTCTTCCTTGCATCTCTACTTTAGCTCACAGGATGTGATGCAAACAGGGATTGGAGATGTGACTGGAAGGTTAACTGTGCTCCCTGTCTTTACCCTAAGAAGGGCATCTCTAGGGGGTGTAATATCTCCTCTACCTGGAGGCCAGAAGGGGCTCATGGAGCAGAATGGAACCAGATGGGCTCATGGCTTGAGGTAGAGACGTTCGGCTACCCCTAGCTTCAGTCTGGCAGCTCCTGGCTAGCTGACCAATAGCCCAGTGGAAAATGCTTGCTCTTGGATGCTGCCAAGAGTCCAGGATGACTTTAATAGTTGACTGATGTTGATACTGTCTGGTCCTGAGTAGTTAGCTAATTTGCTTAGGAACCAGTGTCTTATCCCCCAGCTTTCCTTAATACATCAGTCCATACTATCTGCAGTGGGTATTACAGGAGATGGGCTAGGCCAGCTGTGTCCACGCTCTGACACTGCTCAGATCGACCTTGTAAGGAGGGGGCAGGAAGGGACAAGTTTCTCTGTGGGAAGTCCCTTTCTCTCTATTTCTTCTACAGGAGATTCTTAGCAAATTGCTGGAGAGGTGTCTGGGCTGAATTTCACTGTTTCTTGAGCAATTTCCATGGGATGAATTAACAGAAGAGGGAGAAGTCTTTTAAGTCTTTTGCTTTCCTGCAGCATGAAAGGCAGCATTGTCGATTTGGCCTCCCTGTGCGGTTAGCTCTGGGCAGGCATCTCTCTCTCTCTCTCTCTCTCTCTCTCTCTCTCTCTCTCTCTCTCTCTCTCTCTCTCTGTGTGTGTGTGTGTGTGTGTGTGTGTGTGTGTGTGTGTGTGTGTCCCAAAGCTCTGGCCTTTGATGTTCCTCACAATCACCACGAAGGACATAGCCCATATCTAAGGCTTAGTTTGTGAAGTTGACACAGATCACCCCTCTGTCTTCTGAAAATCTATATGTGCCCTCTCAATGAATAGTATTAAATAAATTTATGTGAGAAGAAACCCTGGGCACATACTAACTAGGCTAACTAAAGTAGAACTAAGCTAGGATCTCTAATCATCTTGTATATTTGTTTCCTATTTTAGTAATTTGTGATATTAGTGAACATCCTTATTTTTATTTTAATATTGTATATTTTCCCTCATTAAAAAATTCCTATTTATGTTTCATGTGTATGAGTGTTTTGTCTGTAAAATGTCAGTGGACTACATATGTGTCTAGGGCGTGTTGAAGCCAGAAGAAGCTTTTGGATCTCCTGGAACCTGAGTTAGGGATGGTGGTGAGCTGCTATGTGGGTTCTTAGAGCTGGGCCTGGGTTATCTGGAAGAGTAGCAAGTGGTCTTCACCACAGAGCCATCCCTCCACCCCCTACCACTGCCGTCTTTAATAGATCTTTGATAAGTTTTTTACCTTTAGGGGCTTCAGAATATTTCAGAAATAACACTAATTTGCAAGAAGTGATGAAATTGCAACACAATGAAGATAATTATGATAAGCTCCTTCTGGTAGGCACTGACCACTGTAGACAGATCACCGTCTAGGTGGTGGGAATCAATGTTTTGCTCATTTTATTAGGCTTACCCAGGAACATGTAAGCATAAAAGAATGGAGCGAGAATTCTCTGATGATTCTAGGATCCACACAACATGGGGGAGCAACTTTTAAAATGAAGTGTGGGTTCCTGTTATAATGCACAATGTCAGGAGTCTACCTGCTTCCAGATCCTTCTGCTTCAGTGGAGACCCGTGTGCTTGGGTGCTATGTCATCTCACTCTTTTTGTTCGTTTTTGTTTTTTGTCTTTTGTTCTTGAGACAGGGTTTCTCTGTGTAGCCCTGGCTGTCCTGGAACTCACTCTGTAGACCAGGTTGGCCTCGAACTCAGAAATCCGCCTGCCTCTGCCTCCCAAGTGCTAGGACTAAAGGCGTGCGCCACCACTACCTGGTGTGATCTCACTCTTGATCTGTCAAGGAATGGATGCTGTAGACTACTGAACCAAATATGGTCAGGGGAATATAGAAGTACCATTCAACAGTAGGTAATATTTCTTGAACTGGGAAGAGATATAAATGTGGAGAATCAGGCTGACTCTCTGGTCTAGTGATTCTGTCCTATGATAAGGAAAGCAAGGGCCATCTTCAGATGAAAGAAAGAAGCAGAGTTTACAAAAGGGGGATGTGCAGTTCTTGGAAGATGGAGGCTATCTGAGGTTCTTGGTGTCGTTGGGAGTGTGTTCTAGTCTCTCATTCCCAGTGTCTCCTCCTTGGGTTATTACAGACACTTCTGGGTCCTTATAGGAAACCTTCCTTGCTGATTATAACCACTTTGAGTGCTTTTTAAAACAAAAACCAACCAACCAAACAAACAAAAAAAACCTTGCTTGTCTGAAATGCAGTAAGGTGGCAGTGGCCTATGTGAGCCCAATCTCAGGCTGTAATTTGTAGAATCTGACACCTTTGAAGGGGTCCTTTACAGGGGAGAGGTCTTGAATACAGGCTGACAGGTGGCTCTAACATGTGCCACATTGTACTCCCATAGAAATCATGAGGAATGTCATTATACATGTACTGCCATGTGGGTTTATTGAGCCTTAAAGAAGACAATCATACCCCTCAGAGAACATTCTCATAGTCAGGCATTGAGATGGTCAGAACCCACACTTTGTTTTCCTGTGACTTCTAGTATGTTTCCACTGATGTTCCACAGAAGGACATCCGCAGAATCCAGAGTATGTTAGCTGTGTAGCACTTCTTTGAGTACAAAGGCTGGTTTGGTCCTAGTGAAAAAAAAAAAAAAAGAAGTCTGGATCAGTGGTTATCCTGGGACTCTTCAGGGACTATCGAGAGTGTCACATAACTTCTAAACTATACACCAAGTTCAAAATTTCTCTCAATTTTCTGTCTCTTTGTCTCTGTCTCTCCGTCTCTTACTGTTTTTGTCTCTGTTTCTCTATTGCTTTCTCTTTTCCCTTCAGAGAGCTGAAAACTTGCTGTTAGATTAGGTTCTTAGGCTGACACCTTGTGGATACTGTTCTGTGAATGCCAAGGAGTTAAGCATTGGCGCTATAGAATCGATAGATTTCGTTGGCATTCTCCTTTCATTTGGCCATCCCTGCTTTTCACACTTTCTTTGGACACATAGGGAATTTACTCTAGATTTCATCCACCCAAGAAAGACAGTATTCAATAAAGTGAAAGTCATAGAACCTGAGCCAAACAAAGGTTCTGTGACCTTTCTGTGTCTCCGTTTCCAAGAGGAAGACTAATAGCAGAAACTGGATTCTACTAAGATTTCTGTGAGGAGCTTATGAACTCATACTTTTGAAGCATGGACAACTGTCTGACAAGGAACAAGCACCAATCAAGTGTCTACTCTGATGATCAACCCCCAAGTGATTGGTCCGTCTGTGGTCACACTGTAGAATGTCTGATGGCTCTGGCAGTACTGCATTGGGGTATTCAGCGTCTCGAGATACACACCTGGAATCTCCTCAGCCACATAGGTAGGGATGCCCTGACACATGCCAGCAATCTTTGGCCCGAATGTATTCAGGTCCTCTACTTTGGTAGGGTTGATGGAGTACATCAAGTCCTTGGGAGCTGCTCCTCCAGGCCCTTTACCCTGAAGTTGAGTGTGAAGGGAAAGAAAGAACGCGAATGAGGCCTGAGCCCAGGGTTTTACTGATCTGAAGGGGTACAAGGCGGCGAGGGTCGGGGGGTGGGGATGGGGATGGGGGTAATTCTTGGTTGCCATTTTGTTTCCAAGTAAAGGTGAAGAGACAATTCTAGCTTTGAATATCTTGGTATTTCTAAGAGACTTAGATGGTTTAAAATTATAGTTGTTTATAAAGATAACAGCCCGATGCAAAGCTGATCCTGAAATTTGAAGCACTTTTGCTCTCGTAGAATCTAAGGTAGAGCTACGTGATAACGTCTGAGATAGAGCTTATTTATATAACTCAGGCACTGACTGTGAAAACCATGGATTCTCTCTTCCCATCTACTACAGCTACGGTTGATAACAAATGTAGGATACATAGTTACATTGATTTTCAAGCATG